>JACEGR010008303.1:0-38563 GCA_014170235.1 Listronotus bonariensis
CTGGGTGGCTTTCCAGTGACGAAAATTTTTGTGCGTCACGCTCCAGGGCTTGAAGCTCTTGAACTGCTCTAAAAGTTAATCACTGGAACGCATCCTTAGACAAGGAAAGATAGATACTTTAAGAAATTTTAAAATTTCGTTGTTTTTAACTTTTCTTGGCTTTATAATAATAATCTCTTTTTCATATCTAATTCCATTTTAAATAAATAATTTAAAAAATCCATCCCTAACCATAAAAAAACACGTTTGAAGCACAAAAACCAAAAGAGGGGTTGGTGGATGAGGGGCAAGGGGAAAGAAAAACGGAGTATCTCAGGTGCATAACACTTTCCGTCACTGGAACGCCATAAAGTAGAACGAAATGCTCCTGAGCTACTCGGGAGCGCTCTGTTTGCGTCACTGGAAAGCCACTCTGATGTATCAACACGTACATAACCTTGCCCGTTTATTTTATGACCTAGAAATGTACCTTGCAGGTTCGAAGTCTTACTTTAAGATGTGTTTTTTCAATATCGAAATAATTAAACACATAATAAAGAGTTTTACATGCCACCCCATACAGGGTGTTCACACAATTTTGACATTTGTGAAACTAAGCGGTAAAGCGGCTAAGTACTTCTGATTGCGCCCATTAATACAATAAATCTTGATTTCCATCGTCTAACGCTCTCATGGAAACGAGATGGTTATAGAGTAAAAGCCCGTGAGCGGCAGACCCTTGTTATTTTGTAAAAGCTAAAACTTATCAGTACATGCTCCCAACATAGGTAGAAACAATGGTAGACTATGAAGTTTGACTCTAGTGGCTTTGGCAGGTACCAGGCACCAAAGGTTAATTAATTGAAATTTAACTTTTGTCATTTCGTAAAAGCTGATTTTTAGGTATGATACTTGGGGACCTATAAAAATATATTTTCTTATTCGCCAGACAGTTTTGACAATTCCAAACAGGCAAATAAACATTTTGGTGTGGCCTTATGATCCCAGGAAGTTCAATATTTTTGTTATTTAACAAGATATGACAAAAATTCTTAAATAAAGAGTTGTAGCATTTCCAAATAGACATGTTCTAAAAATATTTTAATGTAGTGTCTCAAAAAACAACTAAAAGAAATTAACCTTACAGCAATAACTTTTTTTTGGACACTCTGTATACAGTAAAATATTCTAAGCACCTTCCTATTTGAAAAACCCTTTAACTCTTATGACAAACTTTCAGCTTTTGCAAAATGACGAAGGTCTGCCGTTCACGGGCTCTTGGACTTAGAACATTAGTGTATTTACAAAGCGGAGTGTTAAAAATTTTAGGTTAAATATAATTCCATAAAAATAAATAAATATATGCCATAAGCAAGTTTACAGCAATCCTTTACTTACTACTAATTCATTATTAATATTTTGAATATCCGTTTGCACAAATTTTGACGAAACCGAAATCTCCGTGTTTGTACTTCTCGTACTTTTCGGGGATTCTTGTTGTTTACTTTCAACTTTTTCATTTAAAACTTCGGGTATCGTATCGGGATTCTTCTGAAAATTTGGCGAAAACAAAAGAGAAAGTAAACATAA
Organism: Listronotus bonariensis; assembly: GCA_014170235.1. NCBI lineage: Eukaryota > Metazoa > Arthropoda > Insecta > Coleoptera > Curculionidae > Listronotus > Listronotus bonariensis. The sequence goes on from JACEGR010008303.1 coordinate 1,570, forward strand.
AAAATTATAACGATCCTCAAACTTTAGCACGGTTTTAGAAAGAAATTAATGTTTTTGTTGGTCGAGACACATAATGTAGTTACACGTGCCTTGTGCGTATTTTTTTTGTATTACACAGAAAACCCAGTGGCGGCCGGTACTAAAGGGCACAAGGGAACATGCTTACCCTATTTTTAAGGTAAAACACATTAAGCGTATCCTTTCTTCCCTTAACACCAAGAAATCGTCTGGGCTGGATGGAATACCAGCAATCGTTTTAAAAAAATGTGCACCAATCTTAACTTGGCTCTTTCGAATTTCTTACGACACAGGTATCTTTCCGGAAACCTGCACGTGTTCAACCTATTCCCAAGAAAGGATCTAAATCTCTTCCATCTAACTATAGACCAATTTCAATTCTCTAAGTTCATTGTAAAGTAATGGAAATATTAATTAACTCACAAATTCTTAAGTACTTAGAAAAACACAAAATGTTGCATGACAGGCAGTATGAATTTCGCCACAAAAGATCTACAGCAGATCTTCTTTCCTTCGTGTTACTGCTGGAATAAGTCTCTTGAGTTTCTAGGTGAGTCCCAGATCGTTGCTCTTGATATATCCAAAGCTTCTGACCAGGTCTGGCATGCCGCACTTCTTAATAAACTTCCCTCCTATGGTCTTTCAACTAAACTCTGTACTTGGCTCTCTAGTTATCTATCTGATCGTCGTGTATCAGTTATTGTGGACGGCCATTCTTTAAGCTTTCACCAAGTAAATGCTGGAGTCCCTCAGGGCTCAGTTCTGGCACCAACATTGTTTCTTCTTCATATCAACGACCTTCTCTCGTCCACAACTAATTCCATTCATAGTTTCGCCGACGATAGTATCCTTCACTCCAGTTTTCAGGTTCCTAAACCCATTACTAAACCTGACTTGGAAAACAAACGCAGAGCGATGCAGATATCTCTTTCGCAGGATCTTACTTTAATATTGGATTGGGGCGCTAAAAATCTCGTCCATTTTAATGCATCCAAAACACAATTATGTTCCTTGTCGCGAAAAGAGTCATCAAATACTCATCCTCTACTTATGAGCGGCCAAGTTTTACAGAGCAAAGACACCTTGAATCTTGTGGGCGTCACATTTGAAAGTAACCTTATCTGGCATAAACACATTGTATCTATAGCCACGGCAGCTTCAAAAAAGCTTGGATTTCTCTTTTGAGCCAAAAAGTATTTTTCCCCTTCTAATTTATACACTTTATATGTGTCCCAAATCCGACCTCCCTTGGAATATTGTTCTCATATCTGGGGCATGGCGTCCCCCACAACCCTAAGCATTCTTGATTCTATTCAAAGAAGAGCTATTCGTCTCATTAATGATCCTTCACTTACAGAAAGGCTTCCCTCTCTTGCCCATCGTCGGGCTGTGGGGGATTTATCACTCTTTTATTAGTACTTCCATGGCTTCTGCTCTGAAGAATTGTCCAGTATAGTTCCCAACAGAGAAACTCGTGGTTCCGCGCGTATGCATCCCTATACGGTCCACCTGGACAGGCCCCGAACTTCCCACTTTGTTCGTTCTTTTATCCCTAGAGTTTCTAGGTTGTGTTAAAATAAATAAAAAACAACAATTTTGTTAACTTAAATTTATGTTCAGATATTTTACAATACCGTCAACTTCTAAACACTGCTCAAAACATACTTCTAAATTACTCCTTGCTGCCGAACGCGGCAACATCTAAATATACCAAAAGTTTCTTCCCAAGCCGGAGAACGCGAGAATTCTGCCCGCTTTTTTTTATGCATTTTGCTCACGTTACATACTTCTCCTTTACACGAAATTAGTAAAAGGAAATGGGCACAAATTAACGTGTCCCCAGTCAGAACTCGCAAGTCAAACGGTAGTGTCCGGTAGAGTTTCGATAGCAATATTTATTGTTGATTATAATTATACGTCTAATTTTACCAAGTATAGTTAATTAAGTTTGTATGTTAACAGTTATGTGATGTTATAACTGATAATTTCTGAAATGGATCCACAATTGGAAATAAATGCGGTGAAGTTCGTACTACAGAATACCAGTTTGCCTTTTGAATAAAAACTTTTAATTAAACAAAAAGGAAAACCTACTCTATATCTTAATTAAATTTATTATGTATCTATTAGTAAAACTGGGACATACACTAGAGTTTTTAATAAAAGAACATTTATGGAAAACATCACTGGATGTGTGGATGTTCGGTTACAAATAAACTGTTTTGTTTTGTATGCTTATTGTTAAAGTCCGGCGATGGCTTAGCGTGTAAGGCGTTAAGTCGTTGAGCGCACAACGGACGTGAGGTGGGTTCGAACCCTGCTGAGGCCAAATACTTATTTATAAGTTGGTCGGAAATTTAGTGGTTAGCTCAACACCAGAAGGACAAAGTGCAAAATGTATCGACGCTGAGCCAAAGGACCAGGGCGCCGGAACACACTTTGCCGTGTCCTGCGCAACCGTAGACATGCGGACCCCACTCAGTTGGTAGGTTCAGTAGTGCCCCCTGGTGGGGACGAGGTCTTAAGTTGTCGCTCATAGGACCGTGGTTCGGAACCCACGTTAAGCTGTAGGTCCCGTCTGGCTGACATCACCCAGACGTAAAAGACAGGGCGCACAATAAGCCAAGCGGCTTCAGTGCATGGGTTATCCCAGCTCTATTCTAATCTAATGCGTCTTGTTTAATAAATAAATAATAGCGTGGAATTAAACATGGGGTAAATGATCTAAAACATATTGCAGAATCTATAGAAAATCATTATATACAGTTGCATCTCTCATTTCGATAACAAAGTAGTAATCGAAGTATTCTGCAGTAAAAACAAAATAGGCGATTAGAATTTCTTTTAAATAGAAGTTAAGCTTTAAACACATTTTATTATTGTTATTCCTTTTTGCTTGTACCCTTCCACTAAAAAATTTCACGAACCGCCACTGAGAAAACCTCAAACTAGCTTTACAATTGGGTTTTAGAGGATGATAAATTCTAACAAAAACCTCTAATGGATGGTAATTAGTTGGGTACTCGCCAAAAATGAAATTAAAAGTACTAAAAAACCAAAAAAAATTAAAACAAGTCAAAAGATACTTTAAAATCGACGTTTTGGTGGCAAATCTGCCACCGTTGTCAAGATAAATTGAATACAAATAATAAAAATAAAAATTTACTATTATTAGGTTTTAAATTTTAAAATTTTTATGTTTTTTAGGAGATTCTGAAATGTCTTTGACATTAAATGTCAAATATGTTTGTTTGGTTATAGTGTCATAGTGGCATAGATAACTGGTTGCTGGTGTATTTATTTATATTACAAAAGGTGAATAGTTAGTTAATTTTTAGTCTTCCTGAAGATACTTCAGTATCAAGCAAAGGCAACCAAGTGTTATTTAAATTAACTGAAATTGATGCTACACAATTATCTTTATTTAATGATATATATACGCACTTTCTTTGATTTTGCGTTTTTTAGAACAAGTTCCTTTGCTAAAAAACGCAAAGCTAAGAAAGTGCGTATATATTATTAAATAAAGATAATTGTGTAGCATCAATTTCCAGTTAATTTGAGCTACACTTGGTTGCCTTTGCTTGATACTGAAGTATCTTCAGGAAGACTAAAAATTAACTAACTATTCACATCTTTTAACACGCTTTTATTAACTTGGGTTGTAACTATCATCTATCTATCTATCTATCTATCTATGTAACGGAATCTTTGAGCCTAATTTTTACCAACTTCCAGCTATTCGATTTCTTTGAAACTTTGCACACGTATTAAGGACCCATGACAATGCAATAATCTGCAAACAGTATCCCGTTATCCTGGTTAGGATCGCCAGGATAAAAAAATTCCTTTATATTATAAAAACAACACCTGTGTTGCCATCTTTTGGCAACATCCCAAACTTTTCTCAGGAACTTTAGCTACTCTTGACAAAATGGCGAAGGAATTTTTAGTGAATAAACTGGAGCATTTTTACATACATACATACATACATACATGCATATCGAACTAAAAAATGAAAAATAAATAATAGTTTAAAAAACTAAAAAACACGCTTTTATATGCAACCGAACTAAAAATTAGAAAATAATTTTTCATTAAAAAAATATTGTCACTTCAGAGTAAAAAAGCGTGGGGTGCATTTTACTATTTTTCATAACTTTTCCCTCATAGATATTGGCAAATATAATAATTATAACATTTAATATATTAAGCACCCCACGCTTTTTACTCTGAAGTGACAATATTTTTTTAATGAAAAATTATTTTCTAATTTTTAGTTCGGTTGCATATAAAAGCGTGTTTTTTTAGTTTTTTAAACTATTATTTATTTGTAATATAAACAATAAATACACCAGCAACCAGTTATCTGTGTCACTATGACACTACTAAACCAAACAAACATATTTGACATTTAATGTCACCAGATTTTCAGAATCTCCTAAAAAACATTAAAATTTTAAAATTTAAAACCAATAATAGTAAATTTTTATTTTTATTATTTGTATTCAATTTATCTTGACAACGGTGGTAGATTTTGACACCAAAACTTCGACTTTAGAGTATCTTTTACTCTGTTTTAATTTTTTTTGGTTTTTTAGTACTTTTAATTTTATTTTTGGCGAGTACCCAACTAATTACCATCCATTAGGCGGCCATACACAGACGTTATTTTCGACGCTTTATCGTTTCGTCTCTAAATTAACATGGAAAATCATGTACGTGAGTGAGCATCGCCTTGCAAGATGAAAGAACGGGAAGGGCTTTTAGACGTGCTTTCCGCTAAAGTGTGGCGTACCGCGTTACTGGAGTACTTATCCTTACGCGCCATGCCACGTTCCTTTAAAGCAAATAGTTTTTGGTTAAGCTACGCTTTCCTAGGACTTTTGGTCGGCCGAAACCGACGCGATTTACGTCCGCCCAAATTAAATTTTTACTTAAATGTGATTCTATTTAAAAGTGTATATTTACTTTAGACAAACGTAAATCGCGTCGGTTTCCGCCCACCGAAAGTCCTAGAAAACCGTAGCTTAAGTGTACATTTACAACCAATTTGGAAATTTCAAATTGACATTTAAACAATTGGTTAAACTTCGCTTGTCAAATCTAAATTAAGTCTATATTTTTGATTTTTGACATAGCTGATATTCGTCACGCCTCGAAAGAATATTTAACAGAATTTATAGATATTTATAGGCCTCACTCGGCTTTGTGGAAAGTTCAATCAAAAGAGTATGTCAATAGAAACTTAATAAATTTGGGATATAATGCGTTTGTGCAATTTTACTGCAAGGTGGACCCAAATGCTGATCGAGACTTTGTCTATAAGAAAATTCAATCGATGAGGGGATCGTTTCGATCCTTTTAATCCAAGTACTATAAACAATTTAAACGGGCCATCAAAAAGAGCAAAATTTTTGACAAACGGCTTAAACTCCAAGGGGCAACAAAATTTCACGTTGAAAATTTGTACATGACTACGTGCCGTTTTAAACGACACACTAAATGACACTTTTTGTCCATACACATACGATTTTTCCCCTGAAACGGATGTACCACTGGCAATCACGTGTTAAATCATTTGCATAATTTATAAGGTGTATGGAACATGACACTTTTTTGCCATGCCGTTCTTTCGTGCATACTAACCGTCACGTCCAAAAACGCCACGATTTTTGAAATGAAAGAATGTCTGTGTATGTCCAGCTATTAAATGAATCCGCCGAACTACAGAACATATCTTCAATTCAAAAAACCTCTAGGAATACAAAGGTATTCAATTATTTTTGTAGATTAATCATCACAACATACATACAGGGTGATTTAAAAATCAGTCACGAACCTTTAGGCTGCGATTTTTGATAATCTTAAATAATAAAATTGGTATAGCTTCCTTTTTTTCAAAATATCATTGGATTTCGAGCTACAACCCGTCAAGGTTGAAATTAACCTTTGCTTGTTAAAAAGAATATTAGAAGCTGTACCATTATTTTGTCATATAGAATTAACTTTATTGATTATGTTTTAAATTACCCTGTATATTATAATATAATAAATTGGAGAATCCAACATATTAACCATTGAAAACGTAAAGGTACATACGTTATAATTTGATATTCTTCAAAAAATAAAAAAATAAAAATCTCACCTTAGCCAGATGTCTCAAATAATCTCTTTTCTACGTTCCTGGAACAGGCCCCTTCTGATCTCATACTCTCCCAGGCCTTCGTGGGGCGCCGCTCTCAAAGAAGAGTAGCTCGACGGTGCGTACTCGCCAGCGGCGCAGACTGGGCGGGCCAGAACGAGGTCCCGCCCCCTGTATAGGTTTGCCCCAGTGCCCCATCCTGAAAAAGGGCGGAGTTGCGAACATTAACAAGTAGGTACTACTACCGCTACTACTATAGTAAAGAACATATACGATGCTTAATTCACTGACGTAGATAATTGCTCATATAAATAAAACAGCAGCAACCTTTAAAATTTAAAAGTCAATAATAATTTTTTTGTACGACCGGGCGTTAAATACAACTTTACGCCTCCATTGGAGGTCGTAAAATTGCGCTTTTACGCCCTAGGGGCAAAATAGTATATTACATTACAAGTGTGGAAAATGACTAATTTCACACGAGTGGGAATATTGTAGCACGAGGCGTTAGCCGAGTGCGACAAACCCACGAGTGTAAGAAAGTCATTTTCACACGAGTACTGTACATTATTTTTCCTACGACCACAAATTATTCACCAAAAAAAAATTAAAGTTTGTCTTTACAGAAAATAAAAAACAATTGAGAACTTTGCAACACTAGGGTGATTTTTACTTTGTAACACTAGTGTGATATGTACTTTCCTCACTGCTATATTATACTGTTTTGACAATATTTTTACATCGAAAATCACCTATCTAAAGGCATTATATAACTTTATCATTTTGGAATTTAAAAAGGCCCTCACTTAATAAAAATTGTATGGTTTGGTTAGGTAATAACGGTAATAGTTTAATACGGTTTTCTGCTATTTTAAGGGTTTTTAAAAATTATTGATACTTACATATTTTAGACACTCTTCTAAATAAAACGTAAATGGCGCATATCCAAAATATTCCGTTTTTAAAAAAATATCAGTAAACAAACTTACGGGACCGGGAGTGAAAGGGTGCTGGGTGGGTAAAATTGGTAAAACGAGTTAATGAAACTGAACATCACATGTAAAATTAAGTAAAAATTACATTTTTTCCTCATATTTTTGAGAAAAAATATAAAAATATGAAAATTGTAAATGCATAACCTAAAGTCCTAAAAGTAAGAAAAAACGACTACTAAACGTCCGTTATACCATGCAAAATATGGAAAGCATTTGGCAACGTCGGAAGGGTCTGATTCTATTTATGAATGGATAAAAGAAAGTGGATTCATAAAGTGTGTATTAGCCTCAGGTTTAATTAAGGGATTAAAAAAAAGATTTAACTAGTTGTTTGAGTACACGAAGACAGAGAGAAAGGAATTTGATCTATAGGAGTTTTTCTCTGGCGCTTTAGGTCGAACGGTCCAAGCGGCAAGGCTGCCTCTATAAGTGCGTGCTCAAAGGTAGAAGGGAGATTTTTAATTTGATCTACTTACCTGACAACACTGTGCCACTGAGCGAGCAGTCAGTGAAAGTTGTTTTTGTGGTTATGTCTATTTTTGTTTATGTTTTTATTTTTTCGGAAATTTTATTATTACTCTTTTTAATATTAGAAGAAAGCTTATACTGTGTAGTAACTTAACGTTAATAAGATGATTTTCGCTAATTTGGGTTCTACTGTTTAAGGTAAGTAAAAAGTTTTTTTACTAGCGTGCGGAAAAGTCCACTTTTCCGCACGCATTTTAGTTTGGAAAGTGTTACTTTTCCGCACGCCGTGCGGCAAAGTTACTTTTCCGCACGCCGTGCGGCAAAGTTACTTTTCGCACGGCGTGTGGAAAAGTAAAAATAAGTTAAAAATGTATATATTCAATTGCAACACAAAAATCAAATTATATTAGGCTAAATAAATAGATGTTTTAGATAAAAATTTCATTATCTCAGAAATACGTATAAGTAAACGTCAGACTAGACTACACAAGTAGAATTCGACTTTATACCTTAATTTTTTATAAATAATAATTATTTCTTATGATCGAAAGAATATCCAATAAAGGGTTAAGTAACTTCACCTAAAAGGTAAAACCATGGCAACAGAATCGCTCCATAACAACCAAGTACGAGATAATTTGTCAAAGTCAAAGTCAAATAATATTGCTGAATATAATAATTAAGTTCTTGACGATTTTAAAATGCTTGAATCAGACGACGACCTACCAAGCGAAATTTTGGAGACTGTTAAGAGTTTAGAATTTTTGCCTGAAAAATCAAAAAACAGGTATAACAAGGAATACGAAGTATTTCAAAACTGGTGTAATGGAAAAGGAGTGAAAAGCTTGAAAGAAGAAGTTTTGCTTGCGTATTTTGCCAAGCTCTCCAAGACTATCAAGCCGAATACTCTTTGGTCCAAGTATTCGATGTTGAAGAGCAAGCTTAAAATTGAAAAAGATGTGGATATCAGCAGGTATTTCAAGTTAACAGCATTTCTTAAGAAAATGAATATTGGTTTTCAACCAAAAAAGCTAAAGTTTTTACCAATGAACAAATTAGTAAGTTCCTACTAGAAGCACCTGACGAAATTTACTTAATGATCAAAGTGGCAACAATATTCGGACTGGCGGGAGCATGCCGGAGAGAAGAGCTTTGCAATTTAACTACAAATGATGTTATTGATAAAGGCGATTTTGTAATGATTAACATATCTCAATCAAAAAACCATACATCCCGATGTTTTACAATTTCAAAAGAGGTAAAAAATGGAAAATATTTGGCATTGTATAGAAAATATGCAAGTTTAAGAAAACCTAATACTAAGCATAATAGATTTTTTACTCAATATAAAAAGGGAGTTATCTCAGTCCAGTGTGTGGGCATAAATTCCTTTGGCAAGATGCCAGCAGATATCGCTGGGTACCTCGGTCTTCCAGACCCTCATTTATACACAGGCCATAGCTTCCGCCGATCATCTGCGACAATGTTGGCAGATTCCGGGGAAGGCATAACCAATATTAAAAGACTGGGCGGCTGGAAATCGACTTCAGTTGCCGAAGGTTATATCGAGGAGTCCGCAAAAGAACGAACCAGAATATCAAACAAAATCTTAAATCAGAAAGACCCAACAACATTTACGACATCAGCATCCGCCTCCCAATCTGAAATATATTCTATTCAAACCGAGATACAAAGAAATCCAGGTAATGCAGAGGTAGAAAGTGGCAATACTGGGTCTACGACCACCATACCCAAGGTTTTGTCATCTGCTATAAATTTACAAAATGCCAACAACTGCTCCTTTATAATTAATATAAATAGTGATAAGATTTAGATTTAGTTTTTTTTCTTAATATGTAATAAAAATACAAAATACATATATTATAGACGAACTGTTTTATTTATTTTCCTAAGCTAGTAGAAAAAATGTTGTTCCTAACACTTGCGGAAAGTATTTTATCCTACGCTAGTAGAAAAATATTGTTCCTAACGTTTGCGGAAAGTATTTTTTCCGCACTCGATTGCTATCCGAACTCCGCTTCGCGTCGTTCGGCTAACTGCAATCGCGTGCGGAAAAATGATACTTTCCGCACTTGTTAGGAAAATAACTATTTACTGTCACTACAATAAATATGTCACTTGCAAAACTAATAGCAGTTTTTAGAATGACATCATAATATATATCACACGAGTGTTCTAAAGTACTTTGCAACACTAGTGCTGTAAAGTACTTTTGCAACACTAGTGTGATATACCGCATTTTCTATGCATGAAACCAGTGTGCTATTTGCTATTTTCACAAGTGGTCGTAGGAAAAAGTATTAAAAACGCGCGCATTGATAAATTTTAAAACAATAATAAAATTTAATAATGCCAATTTTTTTTTGGTAAAACAACTATTTATTTAATTAAACATATGTTAAAAGTATATTGATTATTATTTGAAACATTAAAAGCTGGCAAATTTTCTCCAAACTACAGAGAATGCTTGTATATTAATTTCAGTCGTACAAAAAATATTGTTTGCACCTCTGTCACAAATTATCAGAATACCCAGCTGCGAAACTAAGCGTGTCCGTTGAAATCTCTCACCACTATCGTCCCTCCCACTGCGTGGTGGATATACACCCCACGATTTAGTACGTGACCTAATGCTCATCTAGGTGTCAGTTAGTCCCATACTTTTGTTGGTATAGAACGTGAGCATAAGTTAGTTAATTGTGTTTAGTTGTTTGTGAACTTTTAAGTTTTTTATTATTAAAGTGTTAGTATAGTGTCTTGTTAAATTTTTTACCGTTTAATATGGGATATAAATTTGTATATTTATTCTGTTCCTACATCACCGGGAGCGGATCACTTTTAGATTCCCAAAGGACTACTATTTTAAGACTATTTAACATAAATACAAAGCTTTTACAAATTACTTAGATATGTTACTAAAGTTATTGATATTAATCAGTATGTGCCTAAGCACAGGAAAATATTTTTATTTAAGCCGCACAGGCTAGATTCTAAATTTAAAAAATGAGGTATTTTTCAGTATTAAAAAAAATACATACTTCCAAATAAAAAAACAAATCAATTAGGTTTGGTTATTACTAAGGCAACATCTGCATTGCTTTAAAAAATTGCGTCGGGTTTCTTTAGAAAGTTGTGTTACTCGGCTTTCAATTATTCTGTTTCAATCCCTAGTTACACAAAGCTTTTTAACACACAATTAAGCTAAAAAACGGAATACCATTAATTAATTTAATAAGCAGTTTTTAGGCAAGGTTTTTTTTTTAATGGCTTTTTGTTAAACATTCCAAACCCCCATTATTTAAATCGTTTTTAAAAATGTTTTGTGCAACCAGGTATAGACATTTTATTACAGATTGATCCAAATGTGACATCTACTAACAATATTTTACCGTTCAAAGAATGGGTAAAATTTTTAGTTTGAAATATTTTTTAATAAAGAAATATTTAAATTCCCAATTAGTGTACTATTCTTTTGTTCCGTTTTCCACACATACAAAAAGTTGCATAATTGGTTACTATAAAAATCTATCTCTCCTTAGAGCCTTGGTGCGGTTTAACCTTTTATAAATTAAAAATATTACGATCCATACATTGGTGCAGATGTTCCATTTATTCTTTCTCAAGGTCATAGAAACAAGTAAGCTTAATTTGCCGCACTTTCGCATCTGGATATTCTGATAATTTGTGCCTCTGTTGTTGGCCCCGCGGAGCTCGGGCAACAACTTTCAGCCGCGGGCGTAAAAGTGCTATTTTATGCCCTTGGTACAAAAATAACTATTATAACAGTTAGTGCTGGAAAAGGGTTAATAAAAAAAGGGTTAAAACCACTTCAAGACTTAGCACGAACACATACGATCAGATAAAAATTAGGTTTTCATTTCTAAACAAGTTTCTATGTACCAAACAGAATATACTATCAATAAAAAACTAGATAGTTTTATTAATATTAAAGCAGTTACTTACAAAACTATTATCTTTTAATTAATTGATCTATATAGTTATCAAAATCAATTGTTTTGTTTACCTTTATAGTCTTTATAGTCATCTCTCCGTGTTTTACTAGGACGAAAAATGTCAACAAACCGGAAAAATCGATACAATGACATAGTTTTGCTGAAATAGCTTCTCTATTACAGCGCCGGCTTTAGCTTAAGATGTACAAAAATGTTGTTTACAATTAGGCTAGTTTATTCAGATTTACAGGGTGTCCAAATATTTGATGTAGAATTCAATAAAGAGTCAAAATGTTCCATTTTAAAAATTCCCATTTGATAATGAAAATTTTGTTTTTGAGACACCCGGTATATTTACAAATACTTTTAATTAAATATGGGTATCCAAACAATTATTTTTAAAGTGTATTTTGTATATGTTTGTACAGGCGCGAAAATATTTCGTGTTCAAATAGAGTTGGGACACCCAGTAGTGGACAAGTTCACTAGTTTACACTTTTTCAAAGGCGTACCTAAGATTTTTTTTTTATTTATTTAAAAGTGTGACACTTGGGAGGACCCACCCAAATATCGATCAAATTGTTGTTTTTTTTTATCTTTGGACAAACCACGAAGGCTTAAAAGCTTAAATACTAACGTACCGTGGGTGTCTTAAGCGAGGTAAGAGGGAGTTTGTTGACACGGGACTTAAATACTTGAAGATTTGGGGGAAAGGAAAGACCTTCGCGGGCAGCAGGTTCCATAATCTAGAAACTCTTAGGGATAAAAGAACGAACAAAGTGAGAAGTTCGGGGCCTGTCCAGTTGGACCGTATAGGGATGCATATGCGCGGAACCACGAGTTTCTCTGTTGGGAACCGTGAGTGGAGGAACTATACTGGACAATTCCTTCAGAGCAGAAGCCATGGAAGTACCTATAAAAGCGATAAATCCCCCACAGCCCGACGATGGGCAAGAGACGGAAGCCTTTCTGTAAGTGAAGGATCATTAATGAGACGAACAGCTCTTCTTCGAATGGAATCAAGAATGCTTAGGGTTGTGGGGACGCCATGCCCAAGATATGAGAACAATGTTTCAAGGGAGGTCGGTTTTGGGACACATATAAAGTGTATAAATTGGAAGCGGAAAATACTTTTTGGCTCGAAAGAGAAATCCAAGCTTTTTGAAGCTGCCGTGGCTATAGATACAATGTGTTTATGCCAGTTAAGGTTACTTTCAAATGTGACGCCCACAAGATTGAAGGTGTCTTTGCTCTGTAAAACTTGGCCGCTCATAAATAGAGGATGAGTATTTGATGACTCTTTTCGCGACAAGGAACATGATTGTGTTTTGGATGCATTAAAATGGACGAGATTTTTGGCGCCCCAATCCAATATTAAATTAAGATCCTGCGAAAGAGATATCTGCATCGCTCTGCGTTTGTTTTCCAAGTCAGGTTTAGTGATGGGTTTAGGAACCTGAAAACTGGAGTGAAGGGTACTATCGTCGGCGAAACTATGAATGGAATTAGTTGTGGACGAGAGAAGGTTGTTGATGTGAAGAAGAAACAATGTTGGTGCCAGAACTGAGCCCTGAGGGACTCCAGCATTTACTTGGTGAAAGCATGAAGAATGGCCGTCCACAATAACTGATATACGTCGATCAGATAAATAACTAGAAAGCCAAGTACAGAGTTTAGTTGAAAGACCATACGAGGGAAATTTATTAAGAAGTGCAGCATGCCAGACCTGGTCAAAAGCTTTGGATATATCAAGAGCAACGATCTGGGACTCACCTAGAAACTCAAGAGACTTATTCCAACAGTGTGATACGAAGGAAATAAGATCTGCTGTAGATCTTTTGTGGCGAAATCCATACTGCCTGTCATGCAAAATTTTGTGTTTTTCTAAGTACTTAAGAATTTGTGAATTAATTAATTTTTCCATTACTTTACAAAGAACTGAGAGAATTGAAATTGGTCTATAGTTAGATGGAAGGGATTTAGATCCTTTCTTGGGAATAGGTTGAACACGTGCAGCTTTCCAGCTATCCGGAAAGATACCTGTGTCGTAAGAAATTCCATAGAGCCGAGTTAAGATTGGTGCAAGTTCTGGAGCACATTTTTTAAAACGATTGCTGGTATGCCATCCAGCAAGGGTTAATTTTGAAACTGTTTTATGTTACAAATAATGGCGGAACGCCAAGGAAAAAAATAGTTTATTTTATTATTTATAAAAATGGAGATGAAATAAGCCTAAACCCAGCCCTGATTTTTAAACGGGTGTTTCTAAATTACTTCCGGATATTTTTGCTTTGTTGAGCACAAAACAATGACGTGACTATCCCTTTTATAATTTAAATTTAGAATTCATTAGCCGTTACCTTTACAATTTAATTATAATTAAAACACAATAATTAAAATAATTATATTTTTTTACATTTAAAACGACATTAAGATTCGTTATCCTAATTGAAATATTGAAGGTGTTAAAAGGTACATTTTTTTTTAACAAATGAACTTACCGATCTAGATGAAAAGGGGCCCTCACAGTTGGTTAGTCTATCGATGAGGGCCTGTTTTTTCTCTTCTAAAGTAAGCTCATAGCACCGATGCAGATCCAGAGGCTCGACGACAGAAGGCACGTTCTGAAAAAAACGACCAAAACTTGAGTTTTTAACTGTCCTCTAAAAAAGGGAGGAGGCAGGGCCGTATTATCCATTAGGCTGACTAGGCTACAGCCTAGGGCGCCATGAAAAATAGGCGCCAGGCAGGGGAGTAATAGGCGCTAGACAGGGGAGTTTTAGGTTGAGGGGGATTTTTGGTAAATAATTTCTCTCTGAAATCTCGGGTTTTGAAGTAAGGCGCTTGACACTCAAAATAGGCACTACGCAGGAGGAAAGGCCTTTTTTTGCTCTTTAATTTTTTTTTGTGGAAAAATAGGCGCGGGAATTAATTCTAGCCTAGGGCGCTTCAAACAGTTAATACGGCCCTGGAAGGAGGTTCTATGCTTTAGTGTTTATATTTCTTTTTTTTTATCTTTGGACAATCCACGAAGGCTGAAAGCCTAAATACTAACGTACCGTGGGTGTCTCAAGCAGGGTAAGAGGAAGTTTGTTAACACGAGACTTAAAAACTTGAAGATTTGGGGGAAGGAAAGACCTCCGCTGGCAGCAGGTTCCACAGTCTAGAAACTCTAGGGATAAAAGAACGAACGAAATGGGAAGTTCGGGGCCTGTCCAATTGATTGTATGGGGATGCATACGCGCGGCACCACCAGTTTCTCTGTAGGGAACTGCAAGAGGAGGGACTATACTGGACAATTCGTCGTAGCAGAAGCCGTAAAAGTATCTATAGAAAAGCGATAGATCTCCCACAGCTCGACGATGGGCAAGAGAAGGAAGTCGTTGAGTAAGTAAAGGATCATTAATAATAATAATTTCTTTATGTTAGTTCACCAATAACTTCTTTGTCAATTGTGAAACGATGTTAAAAAAATAAACATTAGAAGAAAATTAAAGCGACTTCAAAAAATTAATAAAAACCACTAAAAAGTTAAAAATAAAAAAACGTACTGGCTAAACGACCGCCTGCGGTTTTGCTTAATTATAAGAAGAAAACCGCCGTCCGGCGGTATCTACGTATATAAAAACTGCCGAAAATTATAGTTAATTTGTTATTACCGGCGGTTTTTACTTTTTTATCGATAAAAACTACTGAAAACCGCCGAAAAATAGTTAAAGTTTTTTTTTTTTTAACTTTGTACAAACCACGAAGGCTAAAAGCCTAAATACTAACGTACTGTGGGTGTCTTAAGCGAGGTAAGAGGGAGTTTGTTGACACGGGACTTAAATACTTGAAGATTTGGGGGAGAAGGAAAGACCTCCGCGGGCAACAGGTTCCACAATCTAGAAACTCTAGGGTTAAAAGAACGAACAAAGTGAGAAGTTCGGGGCCTGACAAGTTGGACCGTATAGTGATGCATACGCGCGGAAGCACGAGTTTCTCTGTTGGGAACCGTGAGTGGAGGAACTATACTGGACAATTCTTCAGAGCAGAAGCCATGGAAGTACCTATAAAAAGCGATAAATCCCCCACAGCCCGACGATGGGCAAGAGAGGGAAGCCTTTCTGTAAGTGAAGGATCATTAATGAGACGAACAGCTCTTCTTTGAATAGAATCAAGAATGCTTAGGGTTGTGGGGGACGCCATGCCCCAGATATGAGAACAATATTCCAAGGGAGGTCGGATTTGGGACACATATAGTGTATAAATTAGAAGGGGAAAAATACTTTTTAGCTCGAAAGAGAAATCCAAGCTTTTTTGAAGCTGCCGTGGCTATAGATACAATGTGTTTATGCCAGTTAAGGTTACTTTCAAATGTGACGCCCACAAGATTGAAGGTGTCCTTGCTCTGTAAAACTTGGCCGTCCACAATAACTGATATACGTCGATCAGATAGATAACTAGAAAGCCAAATTGCTTTTGCTTCTTAAAAAACAAGATTCATGTTGAGAAATTTGTTTCGTTTTATACAGAGGCTCCAAAAACTACAAAAATGTAAAAGTGGACCAAGACAAAACTACCTTTATTTTTAATAATTCAAGTGGTAAATTGAAAAGGTTTTTACAACTGAATGAGGATCCCATGTATATGAAATTTCACATAAAACAAACCAAATTTTGTTTTTAACTTCATATTGTGACGTATTATTTTGGATACATAAGGCTACTTTACGTCACTGGGGCAAATATACCATATGGAACTATCTATCTTCTGGGGCCATAAGACCGGTGAACCAAAAAACTATCTTTGCACTTTAAAAAACTAACTTAACTTATTTTAGTACGGGCATACCCCCCCATTAGGGGTAGCCCGTACGGGGGCTTAACTAAAACTTTAACTTTTTTCTTAACATCACTTCTACGCTCTACTACCCTTGCCTCTTCTATATCTAACTTCTCTTACTCCCCCTTTTCAAAATTGTGTTCTATTTAAATAATAAATTTGCCAGTGTTTGTTTTTCAGTTCTACGCGACCCACCTTGTTTAATTTTTTTATTATTAAAAGAGTAACCTAGAAAATTGTTTAATTTATAGTTTTAAAATCTTGACACCTTACGGCTATCTTTATTTAGCAAAATTCCCAATGTTAAGTAACCTAATTAAAATGTATACTTTAAATTATTAAAAATAAAGGTAGTTTTGTCTTAGTCCACTTTCACATTTTTGTACTTTTTGGCGTCTCTGTACAAAACAAATTTTTCAACGTGAAACTTGTTGTTTAAGAAGCAAAAGCAGTTGCTTTACACGACTTTCTTGAACATTTAAATTTTTGGTCTATTTGTCCTAATGTAAAGAAGCCCATCCGTAGACATACTGTAGTGTAGAGCATATTTTCAATACATGCTCAAATTAAAAATGCTATTTTACTATCAAACTTATGTCGATGACATATTTTCAAAACTATTATAAATAAATATATAACTTGTGGTACCTAATTCTTTTAATATACTTTCCAAGATGTTTTCACTAGTAATATGGTAAACAGGGTGTTCCATTAAAAAATCCCAATTCACTGTAAGCTTGAAAAGAGATTCTCAATTATAAGCTTGCTACTTTTATATGCTATTAAAATATCTCTCTAGACCTTTTTTAGGATAATTTTATTTTATTTTAATAAAATTTCATTACTCATTATAGCAACTGTTAAAATTTGTTAAGAAAAACCTGGTCCACCCTGTACAAAACTAGGAAAGATAATAATTATTATGTAACATATAAAACTCTTACCTTAAACTGTAAGTTTTCCCGCTTATCCTCGTAGTCCTTATCAGTACACCTCAAAAACCTTCGGGCGATATTCCCGTCGACTTTTCACCTAAACGGTTTTCCTTATCTTCTTCTCCGAAAATCCCGTTTTTCTTATCATCCTTAAAACTTCTCCCCGATTTCTTTTCCTTTTTCTTATCGTGTGTTTTTCTTCTAGCGGAAAACTTCGCTTTTCTTTTGCTGCAAACAGCTTTCGTCACCCTCGACTGCCTGCAAACAAATATCTCACCGCTAATTTTCGATAAAAATTTAATTGAATAGCTCACAACCGTTGTTTAAACAAATATCTCACCGCTCTGTTCCGATTTTAACAATATTTTATTCGACCGTTCGTTTGGTATTGAATGCGGAGAGTCGCGAAAAAAACGCGGCTCGCGAATTTCGACGTCGGAAAATCTATCCGAGTTAGCGGTGACTCTGGAGGGGAGAAACAGGACTGATGAGCCTGTTTTCCAGAGGAGGTCGCGACCCTGCGGCGTTGTCAAATGTTTTAAGGAAATATTCCTTGATATACAACTCCCTTGTATGAGGAAATTATAAGGATGTAAGCCAATGGCGGCAATACAACCCATTAAACTAGAAAATTTAAAAACCTTTAAGAGCTATGGAACATTTCGGTTAAGCTCCTGTTTTAAATAGTTATTGAATATCATACGTAGGTTAAATAAAGATCAAATTTTGTACAGGGTGATCAAAAATTAAGTTACAATACCAAAAATAACCTTAATAGTTGCTTTAAAAAAATTGACACAGTGATTATGGATAATGGAAGAAACGACTTATAGGTCACAGAATGTCGTCATAACTGACCAGAGGCGGTATTAGGATTGTTTAAAAACACAAGTTTTATCATTACCACATTCAGCTGAAATAAGTGTTATTGGAAGTAGCATTATAAGCAACTAATGATTTTTTTTCTGTGAATTTTAAAAATAGTGGCAGATAATACAAAATCTTTTAATTTTATGCTTTTTTCCAACAAATTTACATTTGCAATAACGGCTTTGTAAATAGGCATAGCTATATCACAGTCTACTTACATTTAAATAGATATTTGGAATAAAAATATGTTAAAACGGAATTTACTTAAAAAGTATAAAAGATAGGTATAGGCAACCTATACACCATTTGAAAGAGCATTTGGTTTGTCATCATGTGGTGTAAAAAAATACAGGGTGTTCCATTTAAAATAAGAGAGATATTGCAATTTGACTTTCTAAAAATTGAAATTATTTTTTGATCACCCTGTATAATCTATGATCTTGATATGACCTACGTATGATAAGGCAGACTTTTCCTAATCTTGTAACAAATTTTAAAGTTTAAGGAGTTTATATTGTTAAAATAAAATTAATTTAATTGCACCCCTGCATTTAAAAAAAAAAAATCAAATATCACAAAAACGAATAAAATTAGACACTTGGTACTATTAACGAACTTAAATTATTTTTTATGTAGAATCTAAAACCGTCATAAAATATAGGGTGTTCCATTTAAAAAATATAACTTTGATACGTCACACTTTTTTGAGACATCCTATATAGACTAAAATAATTTTATACTGTGGCCTTATACGACCTGTATATGTTTCAGTATTTACTTTTTAAAAACCCCATGGTTATCCAGCTACAGACCGTGTCGAATATGGTGGGCCACCCTGTATATCTCTCTCTACAAGCCACCACTGACAAAGGCTAATCCATATTTATCCCTTTTCACGAATCAGCGCACCATGTGGCAACGCCGCCGGGACAGCCGTCGCCACGTCCCTTTGGCGCGTTCCACTTTCCCGTTGGAATCAATATCGGACAAGGTCGCTTGTCGGCAGCCCGCCGAAATTGGGCCCGATCAAGGCCTATACGTGCATCAAGGATTTACGAAAAAAAAACCGATTTGCTAAAGATGGTACTTTCCTACATACGCATACGTTATACAGGGTGATTCAAAAATCGATCACGAAAGGGGTGATCTATATAATAATAAAAAAAGATTTTTTCCTACGACCACATGTGAAAATAGCAAATAGGACACTGTTTTCATGCAAAGAAAATGCGTTTTATCACACTAGTGTTGCAAAGTACTTTACAACACTAGTGTTGCAAAAGTATAATATAAAGCTGTCATCGCTGTCATTGTTATTTAAAATAAATTTGGAGTTACCAGGCTGTTAATGGGATTTACATTGAAAAAGCCATGCAATATTTTTAAATGAGAACCTTTTTAATTTCTTAAATGATGAAAAGCTACTAGGTAGATAATTTTTAATATAAAAATATTGTTAAACAGTATAATATGTCGCACTAAGGAAGAGTATATACCTATCACCCTAGTGATGCAAAGTTTTTAATTGTTTTCTTATTTTTTCTGTAAAGACAAACAACTTTTATTTGTTTTGGTGAATAACTTGTGGTCGTAGGAAAAATAGTGTACATTACTTGGGTGAAAATCACTTTCTTACACTCGTGTGAAATAAGTCAGTTTCCACCCTTGTAATAATATACCATTTTAAAATATTTAATACACCGTAGTTCAAAAACTAAGATGTTTAGGACATATGTTTATATGAAGTTTTTTTCTTATTTTCTGTTGTAGAATCGCCCCGTAAAGTTTGTCGGTTGAGTTACTAGACACCCCGTATGTATGTAGGTAATTTGATTGAAATTGATGTCTATTGGTGCCTAAACGGTGAGGTTTATCGACTTAAATAAGAAGTACCTTATTTTTTAAGTTTGTGATTGTCTATAAAATGGCGCCCCCAGCTTTACGATATCTGTCAAAATAAAAAGTTATGATGTAAATAAATTTTAAGTTTTAGGTAAAGTACCCTGTGGCGGTATTTAAAAAAGTACTTTTGTATTAAAATTTTAGAATCTGCAAAGCTCGATTTGTGTGCCAAATATCAACTGAATTGGTTAAAAAATAAATGCAATATGGCGGAAAACCCAAAATAAAAATTGAACTTTGACGGCTTGTAACTCGAAAACGAATGACATTTTGAAAAAAAAAAATATGAAGCTCTACCCTTTTTTTGTCAAGTAGAATCACCCCCTTAAGTTTCTTGATCAATTTTTGAATCACCCTGTATACGGATTGTTAACAATATGATTAAAATACTACGCTTTAAAAACATTGTAGATATTATTACTCGTATGTTTCACAAAAACACTTTTTATTATTATTTTAAAACAACAATATACAGGGTGTCTAATACTCTAGCGACAAACTTTAAGGGGTGATTATACAATGAAAATTATGAAAAAGCTTTATATAAACATATGTATTAAAGGTCTTGAACTAAAGGGTGTTAAAATTGTTTTAAAAATATTATTTTTTATATTAATTTTTATGCCAATAAAGATATTTTAAATCAAATTTGGGGGACGCCTCCTCTATACCAAAAGACATTTTTTGCATACAGGAAAAACATTAATTTTTACCAATTGTCATCCATAAGGGATTTAAAAAAGTACGCCACTGCATTTTTTTAAATAAAAATATTTTTTAAATTCCCATTTGGTTTAAAACAAATTTGATCTTCTGACTTTATTTGATGTACGATTTTCGCGTAAATAAATAAAAACCATTTCTCGGCATGGTCATTTCTGCAGTAAAAAAAATCACCTTTATTATTAAATCTTTAATTAAATAGGGATTCGACCATGCCGAGAAATGGTTTTTATGTATTTACGCGAAAACCGTGCATCAAATGAAAAAAAGTCAAGAGATCACATTTGTTCAAAAGTAAATGGGATTTAAAAAAAAAACGGTATTGTCAATTAAAGCAATATTACAAACATCACAAACCGCAGAAAATAAAACATTTTCTTAAATACATTTTCCCGTCCTGTACGTTTAAGTTTATTGAGAAAACACAAAAAACAAAAAAGCTACTAAACAAACCAGACTATTTAATTTGTAGATGTTCTGTAAATTGGTGACCAGAATGATAGGTATAGGGGAGATCCGGGAAGCCTCGGCCAGCAAGTAACGCCGTCCACCGCCCTAATTTCTAAACACAACGTCTAATCGGTCTAGCTAGAATAATACCTTAGCTGATTTGCGCTCCGCGAAATTGGTTTTAATATTTCAGTTGTCGAAAAACGTTTTACATGCAGGTTGATGTATTTTTTCTTCTGTGAAAATTCAAACGTTACTACGATACATAAGTATCAATTAATACATACCTTAATACATACATACATCAAAATGTAGGTGATGATTGTATTTCAGGTAATTTTTAGAAACCTGCGGCAACTCCGATTTTAACGAAATTTGGTATACGGGGGTTTTTGGGGCACTGATCACGAATCTGAAAGAATTTTTTGGCGGACACGTTTCGTTCTCGAGATATTCATCATCAAAGTTCAAATTTGAAATAAGCTTATTTTCACTATATTCCCCCTTCTTTTGCACACAACTCTTGATTTAAAGGTAAAGTGTCACATAATATTATAATTAAGAATTGTGTGCAAAAAGAAGGTGAAATATTGTAAAAATAGGACTAATTTAAATTTCGAGTCTGATGATGAATATCTCAAGAACGAAATGTTTCCGCCAAAAATTCTTTCAGATTCGTGATCAGCGCCCCAAAACCCCCGTATACTAAATTTCGTTAAAATCGGAGTTGCCGCAGGTTTCTAGAAAATTACCGTATTTTAGTATGCATTATTATAATATTATGTTTTGTAAGCTTTTTAAAGAAAATTGATCTGGCCAACGTGGCATCAAACCATATATTTGCGATTTAGAGTGTAGATATACCTAGTTAAAATATTGTTAGTACCTAATAACAATAATGTAATTTATCTATATTTTCGGTGATTATTTAGTATACGGTTTTCTGTTATTTTAACGATTTTTTTTAAATATTTTGACGTACATGTTATCTATTAGTTGTCCTTAATAATAATATAAAGGCGCAGTTATGAATTATTTTTATTTTTTTTTATAATAAAAAATATTTCTTGGCATTTGTCCACTTTTAATATGGACAATTGGCAACGTTGTATAAATGTTTAACAATAAAAGTGGGATTATAAAGGGTGGTCAGGTTAGTTCTGGTTAGTCAACACTTTTTTTAATCCTTTAATTACTCCAGAGACTAATACACACTTTATGAATCCAATTTGTGTGAATTATTTCCTTTTATTCACTCATAAATAATAGAATCAGAACCTTCCGATGTTGCCAAATGCTTTCCATATTTAGCATGGTATAACTGATGTTTTTAGTCGTTTTTTTCTTACTTAGGTTATGAATTAATAATTTTTATATTTATTCTTAAAAAATATGTGGAAAAAATGTAATTTTTACTTAATTTTACATGTAATGTTCAGTTTCATTAACTCGTTTTTCCAATTTTACCCCGCCCAGCACCTCTTTTCACTCCCCGGTCCCGTCAGTTTGTTTACTGATTTTTTTAAAACGGAATATTTTGGATGTTCGCCACTTACGTTTTATTTAGAAGAGTGTCTAAAATATGTAAGTATCAATAATTTTTAAAAAACCCTTAAAAAAGCAGAAAACCGTATATTTAAACTGTTACCATATTTTTACATAAATTTTTTTTTTTAATGTTGGGTTGTACATAGGAATTCAATCCCGCACCAAAACTTTAATCCCGCAAACCTCCGGGATAAAAATCATCGATCCCGCGGATCCGCAAGAATGCGGGATTGTTAACTATATATATAACTTTTTGTAATAAACCTATTAAACATGCTAATTGCTAAGAAAAAGTTATAAAGAAACTATGCTTGTTGCAAAAAAGTTTTTATTTCATATACAAAAATACAAAATACATTAGTTGGTGGTTTACTTAACCTTAATTTAGTTAGTTTTGTTGTGGTAAACCAAGGTTAGTTTATATTTATAACGTTGCGACATATCCTCAACTTTTAGGCGGTTCAAGGTCGGGGACGCAAGGAAGGGCACTTCACGGAGAAAAGTTGGCAAGACTGGGTAAAATCAAAACTGATGATCAATCCAGTGGCGTCTAGAATTTGCGCATTTCATTTTGCATTGTTTTGGAAGTGATATTTGTTGAAAGTTATAATTCCAAATGTTTTTTATTTAAAAGTAAAAGAATTTACAACTTAATAACAATTAAAAACTGTTGTGTAAACGGTTGTTCTACTAATACAATAAAATGGACGGAAGAGGTTGGTTTAAAAATCAGTCCAACCAAATCCAGAATAGTGCCTTTCACAAAAAGAAGAAAACTAGAGGGGTTGGGTCCTCTCAATCTTCAAGGCACTGAAATACCAATGATGGGGAGGTTAAGTATTTGGGGGTTATATTGGACTCAAAACTCACCTGGAACCACCATTTGGATAAAGTAATCAAAAGAGCGGAAAAAGCATTAATTCTGGCTCGCAGAACATATGGCAAAACGTGGGGACTAAGACCACAAATGGTTCACTCGTTGTACAATACCGTGGTGAAACCAGCCATAACATATGCATCCATTGTTTGGTGGACCAAGACCAGACAGCACACGGCTATGCTTCGGCTGAGCAAGGTGCAAAGACTAGCCTGCCTTGGCATAGCGGGATGCATTAAAAGTACACCAACAGCGGTCTTGGAGACCCTACTTGACCTCCCGCCACTGCATATAGTGGTACAAGGGGAGGCGAGAATGGGGGTATACAGACTGAAACACAACCTGAGCAACACAAAAGTTAGATCAGGACACATGGAAATAAAAATATCATAAGGAGTCCCATAATGGATATGAGGACAGACTATATGACCCCACAAATCGTACCCAGTAGACCCTTTCAGGTGACAATACACCCAAGGGAGAACTGGGCAAACGAAAATTTCAGACTCTCTCTTCGAGGTCAAACCTGGTATACGGACGGGTCCAAAACCGAAGAAGGGTCAGGAGCAGGTGTCTACAGTGAGATGGGAAACACTCGTTTGACCTTTCCACTGGGAAACCACGCCTCTGTATTTCAAGCAGAAATTTTTGCGATCTTACAATGTGCCAGGATTAACAACCAAAGGCCCCGCACAAATTGTACAATCAACATTCTTACGGATAGTCAAGCAGCCCTTGGTGCACTAATTAATCCCAAGGTATCGTCTTGGCTGGTACTAGAATGCCTCGAGGAACTCAGGGAACTGGCGGAACGCAACAACACGAGGTTGATGTGGGTGCCAGGGCATTGCGGAAAACGCAGACGAACTGGCTAGAAGGGGTCAGCCACGACATACGTCGGGCCAGAACCAGTCCTTGGAGTGCCAAAGAGCACCTTCCGGAGTGCGGTACAAAACTGGGTAAAGGACCAGCAAAGACTGCACTGGGAAAGGCTTCCTCAACACATGCATGGGAAAATATACATCAGTGGACCATGCACAAAAGAGCTAAAGAACTACTCAAAATGGGTAGGAATCAGCTAAGAACGATCACAGGTTTCCTCACCGGACATGCTCCAGTGAAAGAACACCTAAATAAAATGGGATTATACAACGGAGATCTGGACTGCAGATTATGTGGAGCAGAGACCGAAACAGTATCCCACATACTGTCAGAGTGTGAGGCACTGGATCACAAAAGACAGGCAATCTTCGGGGATATTAGAGTGCCCCCGGAAACATATGGTACGCACCCAGCAGACCTATACCGCCTTCTTCAAGGAACTAGGGTACTGGAATGGGTACAATAAAACGGGAGTTTGGTACAATAAGCCTTCAGGCTGCAGTGCCACCGGACATGCAGACGGCTCCCTGGGAAAAAAAAATACAATAAACTGTATGTCTCCGGCACTGAACAACATGGCCGAAAAATGGGAGATGTGACGTCATAACACGTCAAAGCAATATGGCCGAATGTCGTGACCTTATATAGACCGACTTTGGTGGAAAACTTAGTTTAAAGATCAATTGTCAACTTTACCTCCCATTGATTTTGGAAGTATTTTCGGAGAAAAGATAACATATCCAAGGTATCATCTTTTAAGTTTGATCTTAGTTTATTGCAAATATATCCTGCAGCTGAAAACGCACGCTCAGCCTCGACACTTGTCGGCGGAATAGACTTAACACAGTTGTAAACAGCTTTCAAGTATATTCTCTCAAGGGTCATTTCATGTTTTAATAACTGGTCAAGTGTTACTCGTGCTCGTACAGTCATAGGAAAAGCCTTTAATTCTGATACCCAGGCAGTACGAAGACTCCGATTTAATTCCTCTTCTAAATTTAGTGTCGATGGTTCACGTTACGGAATTTTAATATTGAATACCGCAGATCCCGCACGGAAAAACCCGCAATGTTGATCTCGCAGAAACTTAGAAGGTTCCCGCATTTGCGGGATCCTGTGTTTGCGGGATTGGATTCCCTAGTTGTACATTTTAGTCTTATGCCCATAATTTTTTATTTAAAAGAATATGAATGTCTAGGATCTATAATAAATATTAGATAAAAGTTATATGGTTTAATAAATTTAAAAAGGTTTATATTATAGTAGTAGTAGCCTTGTCCATCCTGGGTGGGCGGCGTTATCCGCCCCTTGGTAAGATCTTAAAAACGTAAAGTTCTTTTACTTAAATAGTCCACTTATCCAAAAATTATGGATATCTTAATATAAACAATAGATATGAGCAATCAACGCTGTTTATATTAGAGACCGATATGTTACTGACACTTCACAATATTCCAATTTGCTTAGGTGTAGTATTTTCATAAAGCTCTTTAAAATATCTATTTAATGGGATGCAATATACGAGGTGTTTATTTAAAAATACCATTTTACTATCAAATTCCTGAGGATGACAAAATTTCCGAAACTGTTAAAAATTGGATATAACACATAAAGACTTAAATACTGGATTGAGATGTCCGTTACTTTGTGATAGTCCATTTTAAATTAAAATGAGACAAATTACTTTGTTTTCTATCACTATATAGTGATAGAAAACAAAGTAATTTGTCTCATTTTAACATAAAGACTTTTTTTAACTTTAAAAAAGTACATTTTTTGCAATAAATCAAAAACCCGACGTTCAATTGTATTTTTGTTGGCACCACATTATTCAGCGGAAAAAATACTACAACTTCACTAATTCAACAGACATCGTATCCCCAATAACAAAGAAGTTAACAATAGTGCCGACTTTAACCCCAGAGACAACAATGAGACGAGTAACTGGTCCTAACAATTTGTCCATTGTATTTATCTCTTTCTGGTTTAACGCAAGTTCCAATAAATATGTCTTTGTCTTTCATCATGGCAGGCTATCGTAGATGGAGCAATCATCGCTTTGCCCTGGTTGCCAAGTTGTGTACAATTTCTGCATGTAAACTTTAATGTCCTTTTTTGGCTCGCTTCTAATTAAGAGAAAGAAAATATACCATGAATCGAATATTTTTAACTTGACAACGTTGCCGCAGGCAGTCACGCCGAAATGTTATTCGATATTTGTGTTTGATATTTTTCAATGACCGATTTGTTTAGACAGTTTGTTTACATTTTCTGTGATTCATTGTGTTTCGTGGTTTTTTACACTTAATTGGACTTTGAATATTGACTTTTATTAGTGATCACAGTGTATATATTAAATTTGTGCTTTTCAACAGATAATTTAAGGTAATATTGACATGGTTATCTGTAAGAAAAAATCTTTATAAAAACCAAATAAATGACATTTTTAATTAGGTGTGTGTAATTATTGAACTAAATCCCAATATTTTATATTAATAGGAAACAAAAACAAGTACCTAACATTAAGGGCAAAAATAGCACAGCTATATAATTTGAATTTGGCAGGCAAACGATAAAGTAGACTCACGCGCCATCTGCGTTTGCCTTCCTTGAAGACAGACAAGGAAGGCCCAGCAGCTATCTCTCTCTCTCGGATAATTTATTTACATTTAGTTGCTCGTCTCATTCTTGTCTCTGATAACCCTGTACAAATAGCTTGGCGAGCAGTGGTGTAGTGGCTAGCGTGTCTGCCTCTTACCGCAGCGATCCGGGTTCGAAACTCGGAGTCGGACATCGGATTTTTAATAGCTCGTCACCTCACAGTTGGCAATGGCAAACCACTGTGTAGTATTCTGCCATTTCTAGGTAGTAGTTATTTAAAAATAACGTCCGTGGTGGCACTACCGCGTTGTCTAAAAGGTGCTGTGAAATGCAACTGCATGTTTCAGTGCTTGGATAACGTTGACGGAACACGACAATATTGGGTTAAACATCCAGTAACCCGGCACTCACGGTACACTGGTATTTAGGCATAAGCCTTCGTGAGATGTCATAAAGATAAAAAAAAAAAAAAAAAAAAAAAAAAAAAAAGCTTAACAAACTGATTTATTTTTTAATTTTGCACGATTAAAAATAAAAGAGTGGGTGTAAATTGATAACACCCTGTACATAAATTAGCGTTTAATTATTTTAAGTAAACCTATCTTTATAATTAATATGAAACTCGTGCCTTCAAACGCAAATTTACTATGAAGGTTCACACATAAAACGAAATTAGGCACCCTCATGCGTGAGGGTAACCCTTATAAAATATTCAAATACGTGAATAAACAATTTCTTGTTTACGAATTTCGGCCGGTCATTCCCTTTTCACGCTCTCCAGGGATGAAACCCGAACGACGGCCGGCGAAATCCAACAATAAACCCGACACTAAACGTGTAGGGGGATCCAAAAACTTATAAGGTCAAAGGTCAGATTTGTTTTCGGCCCACAAGATAAACGGAAAAAATAGGCAAGTGTGGAACCACGCGCACAAATTCAGCAAATACTAGTGATGTAACAAATGTTTGCATTAACATTTGCGGATGTTCGCATATTTTTTGATATTCGCATTCGCAAGAAACGAAGATGCTTGGCGAATGTATTTGACAAATTAAAAGGAAATTATATAAAGTTCTCGCCCGTAGAGAAGATGCCACGGCGTCACAAATTATCAGAATACCCAGATGCGAAACTAAGCGTGTTCGTTGAAATCGAGTACCACTATGGTCCTCCCACTGCGTGGTGGATATACACCCCACGATTTAGTACGTGACCCAATGCTCATCTAGGTGTCAGTTAGTCCCATATTTTGGTTGGTATAGAATGTGAGCATAAGTTAGTTAATTGTGTTCAGCTGTTTGTGAACTTTTATTTTTTTTATTATTAAAGTGTTGGTATAGTGTCTTCTTAAATTTTTTTACCGTTTAATATGAGATATAAATGTGTATATTTATACTGTACCGGGAGCGGAAAATCACTTTTAGATTTCCAAAGGACCACTTAAGGTAAATATAAATGTGATATTTTTATATAATAAAGTTATTTTTAATTAGTCCGTACATGTTGATGTGCAGGATAATATCGGGCACATTAATGTTCATGTAACCATAATATTTTTAATATAAAAATGCATTAAAAGTTTTCTTGATGTAGTAAGTTCTATTTACAACAAAATATGTGGATGATTATTTGGATGGTTTTTCTATAATCCAAATATATTTTTTAGCGCAAAGGTCTGGCTTAAGTCTACCGGAAGGGAGGATTTTTTGAAAAAAATCTGATGAATTATAAATTGTGCGGAGATTATTTTAAAAATAAATTTATTTCTATTTCGTCATCCGCAATAAAACGTCTATCTACCACTACCGTGCCGACAATATTTTTCAAGCCATTCCAATAAAAACTATTCTATGAGGTAAATATTAAATAAATCCTAAAAAAGTATTTTTTTTAACTATTTAACATTAATACAAAGGTTTTACAAAATACTTGTTTATAAAGTTATTGATATTAATCAGAATGTGCCTAAAGAAAGAAAAATATTTTTTTGTTTATAGCTGCACTGCCATTCAAGAGTCTATATTTTAAATTTAAAAAATTAAGTGTTTTCTTAGTTTTTAAAAAATAACACACTCCTATTACTATGACAACATCTGCATTGCTTTAAAATATTGCGTCGGGGTTTCTTTAGAAACTTTTGTTACTCTGCTTTCAATTATTCTGTTTTAATCCCCAGTTACACAAAACTTTTTAATTAACAATTAAGCTAGTAAAACGAAATACCTTTAATAAATTTAATAAGCAGTTTTTAGATTTTTTTTTTTTTAACATTCATAGTTTAATCGTTTGTTAAAATGTTTTGTGCAACCAGGTATAGACATTTTATTACAAATTGATCTAAACGTGACATCTACTAACAATATTTAAATTTTCAATTAGTGTATTATTCTTGCATTGGTGCAGATTTTCCATTTATTCTTTCTCAAGGTCACAGAAACAAGTAAGCGTATTTTGCCGCACTTTCGCATCTGGGTATTCTGATAATTTGTGACGGCGTCATCACTTCTGTCTCACATTCAATTATTCACCTTTTTGTTGCGCGCACACGATGTAAACGTCGCGTTTAGACAGCGATAGTTGATTGCCGTCTTTATTTGTATGACGCTTGTGTCATCTTTGTACCTGGTTTTTAGTCTACCAGTATGGAAAACAAACCATCGACCATAGCCATATCATACAAGAATCCCTTTCACCAACTTGCTATGTACTCTACTAAAATTCACCGCTGCAACGAGCCTGCATATTCAAACAGAACAAACTCGGAGACTCCTGGCTTAACCCGATTCCGTCTGCCGTCCGCTGTGTCATACAGCGATGAGATCCCACCTCGAATAATAGAGAATTATTGCACAGTAAAATAAGGCCAGGCACTAATAATACCGGCCTTATTTTGACATCTGAGCTTGCGCAGATGCAAAGTAGGATAAGGACTCCCTTATTAAGTATAGTGCCTGGCTTTATTTATGTCGGTTATAGGTCGTGCCTTATTTTGGTCTTATTTTAACTTCGGAACTGTTCGTGTAAACCGAACGGCTGCCGAGCACAAAATCGAAAAGTTTTTAGAAGTAAAAACACTTAGAGCCTTGCTTTTTAAATGTATTTCTTTAATTGTGTAAAACAAAACCCTACAACACAAAACAATAAAGAAAAACAACTAAAAATCTTTCCCCTGTTTTTAGGTTAATAATACTGTCAACATGATTTGCAATAACTCTAAATTATGAGTACAAGCACTATTTAAATAAGGCCGGTATTAATAATACCCGAGCTTAATAAGGCAACTTGCAATAATTCTCTATTGCCTACGCTTTTAATTCCCTATGATGAATATGGAATGATAATACCACTAATAAGATTTATAACTTTCATTTACTTATAAAATTTAAAAATCAAATAATGTGGAAGAGTCAACTAAATTAAAAATAAGTATTGTCTCTCTTGTTCTTGTTATCCAATTAAAATATAAGCAAAATCACAAAGAGGCAAAAAATATAATTTTCATCCTTATTAAAAAATCTTATTCTAAATGAGAATATATTTTGTGAAAAAAAAGTTTTTTTTTTGATCAATACTATTTTTTCGTCTACATTATAAAATATTTAAAATGTTTTTTTGTGTACTAGTATCGCTTAGTAATATATATTAACAGTTAATAATTGCCAAATATTTTTCATTAAATATGATATTTTAACAAGAAAAATGACTACATGTCAAGTAGTTAAGTGTCCAGATCCACCCCATATACGGGGAGGATCTGGACATATAAACATCAAATTTTAACACAATAAGAGTTATTTATTTTTGAAAATCAACAAAAATGTGGGGGTTGAATTCGGGTCAGCCATTTTATTGATTTGTCATGATTTTGAGTACTTCATAATATTTTTTAATGCATACTCAAATACAAAACAAATATTCTGCTAACTGGTTTTCTGTTATATTTGAGTGGTGACGTACTTTGGATAAAAAGTTACATTAATTATTAATCCCTTCAAACTTTGATTATTTACATCGATGACTAAACCTGACTTTGTCATTCTGTGCTTTTAGGGACTTTTTCGATAACTTAGCTTTATTATCAGTAACATTGATGACAGCTTGGTTAACAGATTCAAAATAAAAAGTTTAGCTTGTCTTTTTTTTTTAATCTGGGGCATTTTAACTAAGAAAAAGAAAAGAAAAAGGTTAGCTTAAAAATTAGTTATGGGGGTCTGGACATATCAGTATATATTGATTCCCTTTTTTTCTACATAAAAGGTATACCTTATTTAAATCGATATCTTGGAATGTTTTTCATAAAATCACATTTTAAATCCAGACATGTAATGAGAGTATCTATTTTTTTTTTTTTTTTTTTTTTTTGAGAAAATTATTAAAACCTGGCCAAATTATAAAAAATTGTGTTTGTGGGTCTCCTAAACTTTATAATACAAATAAAGACTGTTTTTTTATAATTTTACCATATTTTAATAATTTTCACCAATAAATTGATTTTTTTATTACATAAAAAATGGTGGTATGTCTGGAATGTGATTTGATTAAAAACGGTCTAAGATATCGATTTAAATAGGGTATAACCATTTTTTACATAAATGATAAGGAAATTAAATGGTCAAAGCAAAATGTTAAATTTGTCTCCATAATGAAGCGCGCTAGAACTTTTCTTTATATGAAGTACTGACATTATTTTGGCTCACTATCACCTCTAACGTTTTTTACCTCACCTTTCCGGACACCGGTTTTATTGTACTAAAAACTAAAAAATAAATCGGTAAGTCCTCGCTACCAGATAGCACCAGTCTTATCAATTTGGGGTATTGATCAGACAAATGATCGCTTTTTTGTCATTTAAAAAAAATAAAAAAATCGGTTGTCTGCAAAGTCGGTGTACCGACGATAGTGGAAAGTGACAACGTCGAAAGAATCATTACCTTTATCGCCGCAGTTATCGTTGCTATAAACAATTGACATCACATTTACGTTTCACTGCACGCTCACTCAAGTAGGAGAGAAACAGATGTCGAACGACGCGGAGATTGTGCCTCTTTGTCGCTCGTTCGGCGCTCTCGCTTGCACTTCAAGCCTTAAATGGTGCGTGCAGCCGGGTCCATCGAATTATAAGACGTTTTCACGTCAAAAAGTAAACTTTTTCAACAAAATACGTTCTGTATTGTTTTACCTATGTAAAGCCCTTTTTTCTTTTTTTTTGTTGTCATAGTAACACACATTGCGTTTTTGCAATGAAAGAAAATTTGCAAAGCAATGGTAATAATACTAAGTTTATGCATAATAAGTAGCTTAAAGTGACCACACGTTCCGATTTTGGCAGGACAGTCCCGCTTTTTGGTGGACTGTCCTATTGAAAAGGTCACATTAGATGATGTATTACAGTTAATAGAAGGAAAAAATGCAAAAAGCATATAAAAGATAATACGTTTACATACAGTGTGTCCCAGGATAGATGTTACAAGAGGATAAATGGGTCAAAAATTATTAAATTTTAAAACGAAATTTTGAAAAAACTGTTCGCATAATCCAAAACTAAGAACTACCAAATTTTACTCTGATTGGTATAATACAGGGCAAGTTATAACTTAAAATATGTAAAATGCCCAAGAGTTAACTACTTTTACTTTTAAAAATAGAACAAAATTTATTGAGTAAATGTTGTAGAGAATTGAATTTTATGTCAAAATTTGAAGCAAAAGCATGAGGGTAAAAAAATGTAATTGTCAATTTTTACATTACGCATTACAACTTAAAAATTGAGCAAAAGAAAGCAAAATTTTAAAAAATAAGGTAATTTTCTAGAAACCTGCGGCAACTCCGATTTTGACGAGATTTGGTATACGGGTTTTGGCGGAAACGTTTCGTTCTTGAGATATTCATCATCAGACTTGAAATTTAAACTAATCCTATTTTTACAATATTCCCCTTCTTTTTACACACATTTCTTGATTTAAAGCTAAAGTGGCACACAATATCTGATTTTCACGTTTTAAAACCCCGTTTTTTTACGTATTTTGCATTATTTTTGCATTAAATTGCATAGCTATACTTTGAATCATTTCAATCCCAGTGTGCCATGAAGCCCTATGTGTATGTATGGTTGCCGCATTATCAAAGAAAAGCCACGCAATTTAATGCAAAAATAATGTTAAAAACGTAGAAAAACGGGGTTTTAAAAGGTGAAAATCAAATATTGCACTTTAGCTTTAAATCAAGAATCGTGTGCAAAAAGAAGGAGAATATAGTGAAAATAAGCTTAGTTCAAATTTGAACTTTGATGATGAATATCTCGAGAACAAAACGTTTCCGCCAAAAAATCTTTCAGGTTCATGATCAGCGCACCAAAAAACCCCGTATACAAAATTTCGTTAAAATCGGAGTTGCCGCAGGTTTCTAGAAAATTACCATTTCTTTTAATTTCAATCAATTTTGTACTGTAAATTTTTATTCTACTAAAGTAAAATAAGTCTAACAAAAAAGGGCATTAAATAATGGAGGTGTATATAAGTATCGGAAAAACCACTTAATCTAGCCAACTCGCCAATTTCCTTTTGTCTCAAAAAGTGCACGGATAAGACAAAAACACAATTGCCTCTTCACATGCACTTCAACATATTGATTAGTAGGCAAAAGAAGCACTTGGCCTCTTTAACTACCAACGAGTTCTCGTTAAAAAATAATAAAAGGGATGCAAAAATAGAAAACTGGTTAAATTTATTATACCTCTTTAGCATTTTGTTCCACATTTTCTTTATTTTCGTCTCCAGTTGGTTCTTTTAGAAGCCCCAACCTTTTTTTTCTTCTAAAATTTGGAGTTTCTGTTCCTCCAGAAATTGTCGAATGTCGCCTGACATGCGTGGTTATAAAAAGTACAATTTAAAATACATAAAACAACACAAATAATACTTATACAACTTTAAAATGATTTATAAAATCCTTTGTAAACAAAACTTTTAAAATTTTAAAACTTTCTGTTGTCAAATTTCAATTTTAACGTCAAATTCTTCTTTTGACGTCGATACTCTTGTGCTCTAGTTTAGTAGCAACATTTTGTTATAGGTACTAGATAAATTTACTAGTACTATTTTTCTCTTTTTGCTTAGCCATTAAATTTAAAACTTGCAAGTCGCACTTTATTCTAAGTGTCCTACATGAGTGCTACTGTCCATGAGAGCGGTTTACCGCTCGCAGATGATAATTCAGCGTTATGATTGGCGGGAAAAGCATTTTAAATTTGCCCTAACCAATCACAACGCTGAATTATTATTCGCGAGCGGAAAACCGCTCTCATGGACAGCCGGCTTTACTCCTTCTTTAAAAGTTGGTCCTCTACTTTGTAGCAACACTTTGTTATCCCCTCTCCAAAAATAATCCCAACCAATCAAAGCGTACATTTTCTAACGGCCATTGTACCCAATCAAATTCAAATATGGCGACAGTTTGAAAGATGATCGATTGTTTACCGACATAACCGACGAATATGTTTTAAGTGTTTTTAATTGTTAAAGTTTATTTCTTTTAACTTGTTTTCTACGTTTTTAAGTTGTGAAAAGTATTTTAAAATGGATAACGCAAAGTGGGAAGAAGTTTTGGTTGAGTGGGTAAGTAAGATTTAGTTATTTTTGAGTTTTAATTCTTGTTAACATTTTGCATTATTTATGGCTTTCTATACCTAACTTTTAAGTTAATTTATTTAGTAATAATTTGTTGTGTAGGTCAATTGCCTAAAACTAAGCAAACCAATACAAAAATTGGAAGATCTTCGAGATGGTGTGTTTTTTAGAAACCTTCGTAAAGTCATGTAAGTTAAAGTAAAAACTTAGTTATGAGCGTTTCTTTACCTATTATTATACCAAGCAGGTTTTATACAAATTAGGTTATTACTAAGTTCCATATACCAAGGAGGATTTGTTAGTTATTCTAAACACGTGAAAGCTAATGTCTTAGCCAAGGTCTTAACATAATATAATGGGTGACCTAGCATTACCTCTTATCTTGTTTTATTTTTATTTATTTATTTGTTCTATTTATTCACTTATGATCTTAGGTATGTTAGTAAAGTATACAAGAAAGGGTAATTTTCTAGAAACCTGCGGCAACTCCGATTTTGACAAAATTTGGTATACTGGGGTTTTTGGGGCGCTGATCACGAATCTGAAAGAATTTTTGGCGGAAAAGTTTCGTTCTTAAGATATTCATCATCAGACTTGAAATTAAAACTAATCCTATTTTTACAATATTCCCCCTTCTTTTGCACACAATTCGTGATTTAAAGCTAAAGTGGCACACAATATTTGATTTTCACCTTTTAAAACTCCGTTTTTTACGTATTTTACATTATTTTTGCATTAAATTGCATAGCTATTCTTTGAATCATTTCAATCCCAGTGTGCCATGAAGGCCTATGTGTATGTATGGTTGCCGCTTATCAAAGAAATGCCACGCAATTTAATGCAAAAATAGTGTAAAAAAGTAGAAAAACGGGGTTTTAAAAGGTAAAAATCAAATTTTGTGTGACACTTTAGCTTTAAATCAAGAATTGTGTGCAAAAAGAAGGGGGAATATAGTGAAAATAAGCTTAGTTCAAATTTGAACTTTGATGATGAATATCTCAAGAACGAAACGTTTCCGCCAAAAATATTTCAAATTCGTGATCAGCACTCCAAAAACCCCCGTATCCCAAATTTCGTTAAAATCGGAGTTGCTGCAGATTTCTATAAAATTATCCATAATATAATGGGTGACCTAGCATTACCTCTTATCTTGTTTTATTTTTAACACGCTTTTATTAACTTGGGTTGTAACTATCTATCTATCTATCTATGTAACGGAATCTTTGAGCCTAATTTTAACCAACTTCCAGCTATTCGATTTCTTTGAAACTTTGCACACGTGTCAAGGACCGATGAAGATGCAATAATTTAAAAACAGTATCCTGTTATCTTTTTTGAATCGCCAGGAAAAAAATTCCATTATATTATAAAAACAACACCTAG
Source organism: Listronotus bonariensis (assembly GCA_014170235.1). Taxonomy (NCBI): domain Eukaryota; kingdom Metazoa; phylum Arthropoda; class Insecta; order Coleoptera; family Curculionidae; genus Listronotus; species Listronotus bonariensis. Next base: position 37,788 of record JACEGR010008303.1, read on the forward strand.
GATGCCATCTGTTGGCAACATTTCAAACTTTGCTATTAAATGAAGAAGAAATTTTTAGTTTTTACACAATTTGGTTAGTTGCACCATGGGTGTTCAATTTTTATGAACAATAAAAATATAGGGTTAGTTGCACCATGAGTTCAAGGATTCCATAATAAAAATTACATTATGTGTAATGTATACATAATACATAATGTGCAATTAATAAAAATTAACATTCTTTTTTTGGATCGCCAGGAAAAAAATTTTCCTTTATATTATAAAAATATAAAAACAACACCTAGGTTGCCACCTGTTGGCAACATTTCAAACTTTGCTATTAAATGAAGAAGAAATTTTTAGTGGGTTGCAATATATTGGCAACGGTCCAAACATTGCCTGGATTGCCATCTGTTGGCAAAATTTCAAACTTTGCTACTTAATGAAGAAGAAATTTTTAGTGAGTTGCAATCTGTTGGAAAAATTTTAAAATTTGCCACTCTTGTTCATTAAAAAAATTTTTCGCCATTTTGTCAAGAGTAGCAGAAACTAAAAAATGAAAAATAATTAATAGTTTAAAAAAACTAAAAAACACACTTTTATATGCAACCGAACTAAAAATTAGAAAATAATTTTTCATTAAAAAAAATATTGTCATTTCATAGTAAAAAGCGTGGGGTGATAAAAATATTAAATGTTATAATTATTATATTTGCAAATGACCCGCAGCACAACACACACACACACAATACACACACACACAAAATAAATAAAGCGTAACTGAACGAAGTATACCG
>JACEGR010008304.1:0-38516 GCA_014170235.1 Listronotus bonariensis
AAATAAACTAAAATATCAGCTTGTTTGGTTAATTCGGTAGTATTCTAATCAGTAATCCGATCGATTATTATCTCTTATGATATACAGGGTACGACAATAAGTATGATTTTTTTAAATGGAATACCCTGAATATTATATCACCACCAAAAAATCTTTTAAAATGCTTTAAAAAATACTACATTTGATGTGCCTATCTCAATTAGTTTCGGAAATATGGCCATCCAAATCTGAAAAATGATTTTAAATTATTGTTAGAAGCGTAATAGAGATACATCTTCCCAACTTTTATTATTTTTTAACGTATAAAATAAATAAAAAACACTGTTTTGTTGGGTAGATCCTGTAGAATCCATATCTTTCATCAGAATGCTTTTATCTTTTAGGATATACAGTGTAGGACAAAACATATTAAATTTTAAAATGGAAAACCTTGTAAATTATAAAAAAATCTTGTATCTGTCCTTATACTCAGAAGTAGCAAAAGTAGGAAGGCAATTGTAAGTACAAAAACTGATAAAGAAAAAGGTAAAAAAATCTTTGACAAAGTAGCGAGACTTCGCGAGACTGCATCGGAAACACAACAATAGCTCTTAGTATTTAAACTCTTTACTTTTTTTAGTAAACAAAGCTAATAATAAACTAAGTAGATTAAATGTTGTATAATTATGTTTACTTAAAATACATTTTTCAAGTTTCTTATTACCCCAATAGAAGTCGTCTTATCCTTTTATAATTTTGCGTACATGTAGTTTGGAGTATCTACTTTGAAATACACAGCATGAACCATTAAAATTTCAAAGTTGCTTTTGGGTCAAAATAATGGATTTCTATCCCATAGTGTATCGGCGCGTCGCTGTAAAGGATAGCGGCGCCTTTGTATAAAATAGTCCGATTGCAGGCGGCCTTTTTATGTTTCTTGTATTATTTTCAAAGGGTACCGAATTTGCGCTTTTAAAATGTTCTTACTATAGTTAATGTTGTATTATTTGAAATTGGTAGATACGAACCCTATTAGCTGGGATGATAAATAACACTCGATTTAATGACTTTGTTTATAATCTTTTTTTTATTGAGAAAAATACCTGGAAAAAAATCATTGGGCGCATTCAAGAGTACTCAACCGCTTACAACTGTCAAAATAAACCCATCCTATTGGTTTAATTTGACAATTTTGATTCACTTGTGAAACTAAGCGGTAAAGCGGCTGAATACTCCTGAATGGTTCCATTGGTTCAAAATTGCAAATATGGACATTTAATCTTCATATGGCCCCCCTCGGAAAGCTGATATGTCCGCCCCTGAAATGTTGGTTGAAAAAGTCAGTGATCTTGCTTACTTGTGTGTTTTTCTCAATCGAAAGTGGACCGATTATAATAGGTTATCTCTTAGACCAAGTCTTATCAATTCTCAAAAAGATCCTCAAAAATTCTGTAATAAAGAACGTGGAAAACAAATTAAATAAAAAGCATTTTTCCCACTCTAACATCTCGTAAAATTAGTAAAGTAAATAGTAAGAAATGAAAGGTATTTATTTTGTAAATGTTTGGAAGATTGCTTCTGATCCAAAGTAAGACAAGGCATCTTCCATTGGTAATACTAGCAGAGAGCTACTCATCACATAGAACATCACAAGAGATTAGTACTCTCGGTAAGAACTTACCTGACCACCAGATACAAAGTGGTCCAATCTCGACCACTTTCTGATTAGTCCGGTGCCAACTTTCTCATCTGGTGGTCAGGTAGGTACTAACCTCAGGTGCGCTGATATCTCACTTCAGAGTTCTATGGATTGGCATTTTGATACTAGTAGTAGCCACTACTACTACAACTACTACTACTACTACTACTCCAATTATACAGTAGAGTGTCTCAAAAGTGTTATAATAATACAACTCTTAGTGTTTTAAATGAAGTATAGGGCTGGCATATTACTAGCATTTTTGAGTTCTAAAAATGAATGTGTTGACCATAAGGGTTCTATATTTTGTAAAGCTAATATCTGGCTGCCTTTATCTTATAAAACATGGATATAAAATATATGATCTTATTCTTCTTTAATTAATATCTATTTGATGGGTATACCATCAGCACACTGACGGAAGATGCCTGTTCATCTGACCATAAGAAGTCTTTCAATACTCGGTAATAACAGTTAGTCATGATAGCTGCCGCAGCCGAGATGAACACTGCGTAGAGAGGGCGCCGAAAATGAGCCCTTTCATAAGCCTGCCATACAGCACGAGCTGCCCATAGCACCGCCAGGGCCTCCTGCTTGAACCGACTCCATTGGGTGATAGCCAGCAATATTCCTTGGTATTACTAATGTAATTTATCTGCTGATATTATCGTCACTGGGATTCAAAGGATAAAATGGTCAGGAACAAAAAGAAAATTCAGATACTCAGAAGGCCACCCTCTGAAAATACTGGGCAGCGACCAATGTTGGTCGTGCGGCTACCGCCGATGACAGTCTTCATCATTGCTGGATGTGCAGTAGTCTCACCTTTTTGCCTTTGCCTATCAAATATTTTACCAAATCAGTTCTGGGGTCAATTAAACCGGTTAAAATACCTAGCTGCACGTAGCCTGGTAGCCGCACAAAATGGCGACCAACCACCAGCAAGCGAACAACCAAAGTGGGTCAGCATGGGGTGAGAGGTGCACTACGATTTGTGTAAAGTTGCAATAAAAACAAATTAAATATTAAAGATTTGAAAACTCCGAATATTGATAGCCTCTCTAGACATTAACGGTCACTTGTCTTTTTTGTTGTCATATTTTAATGATATGATAACAACTTTTTTATATTTTGCGTTTCTATCTAGTGCTACAGCCCATGTGTTAGGCGAAGCCGAATACTACTGGAAAAAATACGGTTTAACATATTGACAGAGGCAACTGTAAGAAAACTATTGCGTCAGCACTCAATAAGCGCATATACAGTTATAAATATGCAAAATTAGCCTTTTTTAAATGAAAGCTGATATATCGAACAGGTGTAATATTTGCCGGCTCATAAATGCACAAATAGACGGTTACAAAACTGTACCAATGCCGAACGCGCCATAGGAATTAGCGAAATAATAACGGCAAAAATTGATAAGGTTAATATATTAATATACATATTATATAGTCATATTGCTTTTATCATGTTTCTGGCTAAACATATTTCCGTTGCCTGCTCAAAAAATAGGTATACAAAGTAAATGCCGTTGTACGATGTACGGCATTCTTGTGTAAACCGTATACTTACTTGCAAATTGAATCTGGGGTATCCGTCAAATCATTTTTCTGTTTCAGGGGGTTTTGAATTTCTTTTTGTACCGGTGGGCTAAATGGTGCCCAGCTCACCACGTCATTAGGCTAATCAGTAGTCAACCATGGAATAACACAAACAAGCCTCTCCAGACGTCTTTGTAAGAAACTGGGCCGAGAGCGAAGAATAACATAAAAGCAGTCTCTAACCGTCCATAATGGATATTTTAATTTCGTATATTACATCGTAAGCAATTATTTCCGCTTCTAGTAGTTACACTTGTAATTCAGCCATTAAAAGGTAGATCGATTTGCAGCGACGCAGCCTGTGTTCGTCATTTCTTTGATTATATCCGTTCTGGCGGTTTTTCTCTTCTGAGATCCGATAAACACTCAACGACCATAGCCCCGGCAATCGTAATTCAGAAGTCCTGACACTGGTCATCTGACGTAGTTAAAGTCACATCTCTGCTCTTTGCCATGTATTAGCATTGTTTATTGTATTAGAGGAACAATAAGCCTACACAACACTTTCTTTAATATTAAGTTGTAAATTCTTGCTTTAATAAAATATTTGAATTGTATCTTCGTCAAATATCTCCAAAGTCAATGCAAATGAAAGCGCAATAGACACGGATTGATCACGCTTCGATTTTTACCTATCTCTTTCGTGGAAAGCTCAAATCTCTCGCCCGCTGAATCGCCGATGCTGTACTTGTAAATATCCACCTTGTTAAGCCTATGTTTAACATGTATGTGCTGCGTTTAATGCATTTTTAATGTGATTCAGTTTAATCCTTATTTTTATTTTTTTTTACTTCAGATATTGTTAGAGTTAACGACAACTTTTGTGTCAGGATGACTTTTTATATCGTCAGATTCTGTGTTTCCCACATTTGTCAGCTTGCAATGATTGGCAGCATTTTCCCAGCCTTTATTTCTGGGTAAGCAAAGTAAACTCAATTTAATACAAGATCTATTGATGAATGTCAGCCATATGTATACAATAAAAATTTATGTAATGAGTGGCCGTTGAATGAGCCAGCCTTTTTCACAATCAGCTGTGCATTTATTCATCACATCGATAAATGTTATATTATTAAAAGAAACAAGAAAAATTAAAAAGTACTAGCGTAAAGTAACAAATAATGAATGAAAACAATATAAATTCCGCTGTAGGTTATGTTGTTTGCCCAGAGGCCTCGGCGAATTTTCAACAAACATTGCTTCGCAATTCGTTCGCGTTCGTATGAACCGGCGAAAGCGCTTAAACCCGGTCCGCTTGGGTTCAGCGTTTCGCGAAACGATTTGCAACAGAAACGGCCAATAGTTAAAAGGCAAAATCGGCCAATCAGAGCAGGATTCGCAAATTACATTAATAAGCTTATGAATTGGGTATAATTTTTTGTGAAACGAAAAATGCTAAATGAATAAAGTAACATTCCCCTTGGTTTTTGAGTTGCAGAAGTTTGCACCTTGCATTTTAGGTATCTCTCACTGGCCTTCAGCCAACCGATATCTCATCGTGCGAAAAAGTAGTTTAGGTTCAGAAACCGCAAAGGGGTTCTGATTCATCAATAACCGAAATTTCCCGAGCTGAACCGTGTCAGATATCCCGTACATTGGCAGGATCGCATGTAATCGATAGACATTCTAGCAACTAATCAGTCAAGTGACATGTTACAGCCCGTGGTAGTGTTTGAATAAGTTCAATTTTACCATGGGTTTTATTTAAATATTTATTTTTAATAATCTTAAAAATTAGCAACACTTTGCAAAAATCGCAAGTCTTTATCTCTTATAATAACCAAGACACTTAAGTAAAAAATAAATACCATCTGATGGTTGCCTTTTAGGATTAAGACTATGGAAAACGTTTTATAAAGAATAACAATTTTCCATAAAATTAAAAATAAAAATGTTGTCTGTATATTGCAGAACTCGAGCAGCACACTATAAAATAGGTTTTATATAATCGTTACAGTAAATTGTTATTAAAAAATACATATGTGTGTGCTTACCCAGGAGTAAACATCATGGCTAGGGAACTAAGGTAACCACTACTAATTGCCATAGTTGCAGCAACAAACCAGTAAATATAATCACTAGTTATAACCACAGGTAAAATTCTGGTAACTCCGAGGGGTTGGTAGTTACAGAATAAATAAAATGGAATATACAGGGCCCTTAATGTCACTGGAATCCACAGGTATTTTGGAGATGGCTAAAATATAAGAAAAATTAAATAATTAAACAAAACTCATGGTAAAATTGGAAACTATTAAACACTACTAAGGTTTTAGGGTAATAACAACATAATAAAACATTTGGTTAGTTGCTAGAATGTCTATCAGTTATGCGATCCCTGTATGTACGGGATGTCCCATTTTGGTTTCAACTCCGGGAAATTTCAGTTATTATTAAAAATAGAACCTTGCGGTTTTCGCGAACCTAAACTACTTTCCTTTTTGATAAGATATCAGTTAACTGAAATAGTGAAGAGATACCTAAAATGCAAAATTTTCAAACTCGCCCTGTAACTCAAAACCAAGGGGATATGACGCCTTTATTGTTTATGACATTTTTCGTTTCACAAAAAGTTGCTAAAGCTTAGTTCATAAGCTTGTGAAATGTAATTTGCGAATCCTGCTCTGATTGGCCAGTTTTTAACGAAACATTTGAAAGTCGTGACAAATTCACCAACCAGAACACGTTTCGCAATTTGCAAATCGCATTTCGCAAGCTTATGAACTAAGCTTAAGTTGCAAGGTTTCTAAAATGTAGTTCATACAGACGCGAAAAGCGAATTGCGAAAGCGAATATTTGACCAAAAATTCGCCGAAACTCTAGGCAAACAACATAACCTACAAATTTCTATATTGTTTTCATTTCGGTGGTGACGCTACGCTTGGGTACTTTTGAGATTTTCTTTGTTTTTTCTTTTAATAATATAACATTTATCTGATGTGATGAATAAAGAATATAGCACATTTGTTATTAATGAAAAAGGCTGTCATTCTATGGCCACTCGTTACATAAATTACTATTGTACTACTACCACTAATAGTGACATTCATCAAATAAATCTTGTATTAAATTGAGTTTACTTTACTTACCCAAATAAAGAAACTGGGAAGAATGCTGCCAATCATTGCAAAAACATTAAATGTTAGGAAACACAGAATCTGACGATATAAAAAGTCATCCTGAATAAAAAGTTGTCGTTAGCTCTAACAATATCTGAAATAAAAATAAAAATAAGGATTAAACTGAGAAATCACATTAAATGCTTTATTAAACAATTTTTATACATGGTAGAACAAACTATAGGCTTAACAAAGGTTAGTTTATATTTATAAGGTTGCAACACATCCTCAACTTTTAGGCGGTTCGAGGTCGGGGACGCAAGGAAGGGCACTCCACGGAGAAAAGTTGGCAAGACCGGGTAAAATCAAAGCTGATGATCAATCCAGTGGCGTCTAGAATTTGCGCATTTCATTTTGCATTGTTTTGGAAGTGATATTTGTTGAAAGATGTAATTCCAAATGTTTTTTATTAAAAGTAAAAGAATTTACAACTTAATAATAATTAAAAACTGTTGTGTAAACGGTTGTTCTACTAATACAATAAACTGTATGTCTCCGGCACTGAACAACATGGCCGAAAAATGGGAGATGTGACGTCATAACACGTCAAAGCAATATGGCCGAATGTCTCGACCCTTTAGGGACTTCTAAAATTGCAATTAAAAATTCAAGGCTGTATAAAAAAATAGTCGTTAGTGGTGCAAAGAAGAAATGTCGGATCTCAGAAGAAAAACCATAATTTAGTTATATCCAAAAGTAATAAGGTACAAATAACGGCATTTTTTAGAGTCACTTGCAAATCAGTCTACACTTTAATAATATAATTACAAGGTGTGATACTAAAGTGGAAATAATTGCTTACAGTCAAAATAATATACGAAATTAAAAATATCCATTTATGGACAGTTAAGAGAAGACAACCTGCTTTTTATGTTATTCACCTTCACCCTCTCCCAGCCCAGTTTCGCCTGGCTTACAAGACTTGTCCTACAAATAAGAGAAGGCTTGATTTTTGTGTTATTTACCATGGACCCGATACAGGCCTACTGATTAGCCCTGTGAGCAGTGGTGGACTGGGCACCATTTGGCCCACCGGGCAAAAGTTTAAAATGCCCCCTGGTAGAAAAATATTTGGTAGTTAAATTTAAGATTCAATTTTTAAATGAAATATACAGTTTACACAAAAAGTCACCGTACATCATTTTTAGCAGCATTTACTTTGTATACCTAATTTTTTTTTTAGTAAAATAAGGCAAACTAACCAAATATGTATAGAAAAACATGATAAAGCTTAATATAACTATATAATAATATAATAATATATTAACCTTATCAAGATTTTTTTATAAATTTGGTTATTTCGCTAATTATATGTCGCTACGTTCGGCATTATTTTAGTTTATATCTCAATAACCATTAAAAGTCCCTATTTGTTGCACATTTATGTGACCAGCAAAATAATTCTACATACCCACCAATCTGATATATCAAGCTTTCATTTAAAAAAAAAACTAATTTTTGCATATTTATAACTGTATTAATGCTTTATACAAAAATTAAAACTATTGAATTTATATTTTTAATAGTTTTCTTACAACTTGCCCTCTGTCAATATCTGTTAAGCCCGTATTTTATTTTTTCCAATGTATTCGGCCCCCAAAGTTTTCTTACATGGATTTTTGTAGCACTAGATAAAACAAAACGCAAAATTATCAAAAAAGTTGTTATCGTATCATTAAAATATGATAACAAAAAGAAACAAACATTTCGTTCCAAAAAATAATCTAGAGAACATCAATAATTTCGGGTTTTTCAAATCTTTTTAATATTTAATTTGTTTTATTGCAACTGCAAATCGGTAATTTTCAAACCTTTTTACCCCATGCTTTTTATTACTTTGGATTTATTCCCTCACTTTACCCCCCACTTAGTGGTCTCAAGGAGTTGGTCATGCCCGGTTACACAAATTGCAATACCAGGTACATGCAATAGGTATATTTTTGTAGTTTTGATTATTTAAGAATTTGGTTATTTGTTAAAAATAACTGATAAATTAAAAACAAAAAAAGGTAAAGACCTACCTGCATGCATAGCTGGAAATAGGGCTAATGTAACGGTAAAAATGAACCACACATTGTATAACTGTGGAAGTGCCTTCTTAGCTATTTCAAGAAAGGGTGGCCTTCCTGAATCATCTGAATTTTTCTTTTGTTCCTGTTGTTTTTTATCCTTTAGATCAAAATGACGATAATATCTCTGAAAGACAGATAAAGTTACATTAGTAATACCAAAGAATATTATAGCTATCGCAATAGAAGTCCAGTTCAAATGGCAGAATTACGAATCGATTTATCACCACGCGCTTACATAGACAGCTTCGGAGTCTGTATAAGCGGGCTTATGAAAGGGCTTCGATTTTCGGCGCCGATTTCTTTACACGTGTTCGTAATTCTATTGCGGTAGCTATCATATTCTTTGGTAGTACCTACAATAATATAAGGTAAATGTTTGAAAGACTACCTATGGTCCAAGGTAAGACAAACATCTTCCATCGAATGTGCTGACAGGCGTGCATAGGCAGAATTCATTAATTAAAGAAAGAATAAGCAAGTATTATTATTTTTTATATACATATGTTTTATAAGATAAAGACGACAGATATTAGCTTTTTACAAAATATAGAACCCTTATGGTCAACACATTCTATTTTTTTAGAAATCCAAAAATGTAGTAATATACAGCCCTATGCCCTATTTAAAACACTAAAGTTGTATATTATAACACTTTTTTGGGGCACCCTGTATAATTGAGTAGTAGTAGTAGTAGTTGTAGTAGTAGTGGCTACTAGTATCATAAAATACTAATCCATAGAACCTCACAAGTGAGATATCAGGCACCCTGAAATTTTAGTATTTACCTCTGACCACCAGATAGAGAAAGTTGGCACCGGACCAATCAGAAAATTGGTCGATTGGACTACTTTCGCTATCTGGTGGTCAGGGTAGGTACTAAAATTTCAGAGTACGCTGAAATCTCACTTGTGATGTTCTATGGATTAGTATTCTCTGCTAGTAATTACCAATGGAAGATGCCTTGTCTTACTTTGGATCAGAAGCAATCTTCCAAACATTTACAAAATAAATACCTTTCATTTCTTACTATTTACTTTACTAATTTTACGAGATGTTAGAGTGGGAGAAATGCTTTTTTATTTAATTTGTTTTCCACGTTCTTTATTACAGACATTTTGAGGATCTTTTTGAGAATTGGTAAGACTTGGTCTAAGAGATAACCTATTATAATCGGTCCACTTTCGATTGAGAAAAACACACAAGTAAGCAGGATCACTGACTTTTTGAACCAATGAACATTTCAGGGTGCGGTCATATCAGCTTTCCGAGGGGGGCCATATGAAGATTAAATGTCCATATTTGCAATTTTGAACCAATGGAACCATTCAGGAGTATTCAGCCGCTTTACCGCTTAGTTTCACAGCGTAAAATTGTCAAATTAAACCAATAGGATGGGTTTATTTTGACAGTTGTAAGCGGTTGAGTACTCTTGAATGCGCCCAATGATTTTTTTTTCCAGGTATTTTCTCAATAAAAAAAAAAGATTATAAACAAAGTCATTAAATCGAGTGTTATTTATCATCCCAGCACTTTGTAACTAAACGGTGCAGGAAAGTAACATTGATGTTTTTTGTTTGTACATGTCGCGACATGTCGTAGTCCTACCAAGGACCGCCAGAAGGTAAACTTCATCGGTTTTGCGCCAGTTGCGTGTCCATTCCCGCACGCATTTTGGCGCAATGGCGTCGTGGACGACTATCGAGAGTGCCGTGCAATTTTGAAATACAGCTTTTCACGTGGGTCGCTCTCAAGAACAGTGTTTAGAAGAAATGAAGCCTATACTTATTGACGACTGTCCATCTCGTGCGACCATATACAGATGGTACAAACAATTTCAGCGGGTCTCGTTTTCGCTTGAAGACGCCTCACGCTCAGGTCGACCGTGTGAAGTAGTTACCACAGAAAACATATCTGCCGTCAAAAAGCAATAGAAACAAACCGACGAATTACCTATCGACAGTTAGAAGAGACACTGAACATTAGTTTAGCAACATTACACACGATCATACATAAGCACTTGGGTTTTAGACAAATTTGTACTCTTTGGATTCCACACAAGTTAACTCCCGAGCAGCAGACACAAAGAGTGAATGGGTGTAAAAAAGATGTCCAAATTCCAGGAAGGTAAATCTAAAGACATAGTGTCGATCGTCACGGGAGATGAAACTCATCTCCTGGCTGTTTACGATCGTCCCAACTAAAAACAAAACAACGGAGCAGAGATATGGGGCTCTCGAAGGTGAAGAAACCCTGACCTGAAGTTCTTCAAAATCAAGATCTCGTAAAAGTAATGACCATGGTTGTTTTCTTTGGTTCAAAGGAATAATTGAACGTGTTGTGGCCCGAGAACAGAAGACCGTAAATGCTTCTCTCTGGTGCCACTCACAGTATGCCTTTGAAACTTACAGAAAGGATTGGAGCGTGACACCGCCGAAACTCGCAACTCGCTAGCTGCAGGCCCTTCATCATGACAATGCCCCACCTCATCTGAGCTGGAACCTTACCAGCTCATTTTTGACAAGATGCAGGCTTGAGACTCTTTGGAACATCCGCCTTATAGGCCCAACTTGGCGCCAGTGTGACTTTCAGGGTTGCCTCTCTTTGTCAAGTTGCCAACTGAGTTAATAGGACAAAAAGTTTCAAACTGAAAGACGCTGTATCGAGGTCTAGAGGATCAAATATGCGCCGAAATTCCAAATGAAGAGTGGAAGTACATTTTTTAGTGACTGGTTGGTTAGAATGAATATTAGCGTACTAATGTGGCCCGAAGGTATATTTGAAAAAAAATACCCCTTAAATATTAAATTATTTTTACTTACGTTTAGAGGTAACGCAAAATATGTGTCGAAACCAATCAACAATACGAATAGGGGCGGTAATAAAATAATAAATACCAGCCATTTTTTTACTGCTGGATATATAATGGGATGCAATACTGACTACGGTGGTAAAAGTTCCACAGATGTTATTGCCCAGTATTACTGCTCCCGTATATTTTGGTGGAAGTTTGCAGCCATTCCGTAGACGGTGTTTGGTAAACTCCAGTTGCCACTTAAAATTTTTAGTTTATAAATGACATAAATACGCATATAAAGAAAAAAATTTCCCATTGGTCATCTGCATTTGTAATGATAGTTACTAACTGATTGAGGCACATTGCTTGTTTAAAATGTTAAATTACTGGATAGTTATAATATAAAAATTATAAACTCATGCAGGGTGCGCACAACTCAACTGACTAACTTATAAGGGGTAAACAAAAATTACCGGTTCCTAGATTTTTGAAACTACAGGGCAGCTAATCTTTGTTTTGAATATATTTTTTAATATCTTTTATACCCATTCAGATATTAAAAATGAAGACGCAACTTATGCACCAAAAAGACATTTTTTAGCTCATAAGAAAATAATACCAGTGTCGTCGGACATGAGGGGTTTAAGGTTAATATTTTTCGGGACAAGAATGGTACGCCACTGCATTTTCTTAAAAATAAACATCATGGCTAGGGAACTAAGGTAACCACTACTAATTGCCATAGTTGCAGCAACAAACCAGTATATATATAATCACTAGTTATAACCACAGGTAAAATTCTGGTAACTCCAAGGGGTTGGTAGTTACAGAATAAATAAAATGGAATATACAGGGCCCTTAATGTCACTGGAATCCATAGGTAATTTGGAGATGGCTAAAATATAAGAAAAATCAAATAATTAAGCAAAACTCATGGTAAAATTGGAAACTATTAAACACTACTAAGGTTTTAGGGTAATAACAACATAATAAAACATTTGGTTAGTTGCTAGAATGTCTATCAGTTATGCGATCCCTGTATGTACGGATGTCCCAATTTGGTTTCAACTGCGGGGAATTACAGTTATTATTAAAGAATAAAGACTTTTTGGAACATAAGAGGGGAATACCAGTGTCGTCGATGAGTTTAAGGTAAATATTAGGACAAGAGAGAGCCACTGTATTTTCCTAAAATAAAAATATTTTTTTATTCGTTAGAACAAATTTTGATTTTTTTGTTTGATAAACGGTTTTTTGTACAATACATGAACTATTTTTGACATGGTCATTTTTTTGTATTCTATCAAATTCTACAGCAAAAATAAACTTCGTTATTAATTTATAGGAATGTTACTGCCAAGAAATGGTTTCTATTTATTTACGCGAAAACCGTACATCAAACAAAAAGTCTAGAGATCAAATTTGTTCTAAACTAAACGGGATTTAAAAAAATATTTTATTTGAAAAATGCAGTGGAGTACCATTTTTTCTTAAAAATATTTACCTTTAAACCCCTCATGTAACGACAATTGGTAAAATATTTTTATGTATGCCAAAAATGCCTTCTGCAAAGGGCGCATCTTCCAAATTTTTAAAATACTCGAATGGGTATAAAAGGTAATATAAAAACAATATATTTTTTTTTTTTTAATTTAACACCTACCTGTAGCTTAAAACTAAGACGTTTAGAACATATGTTTATATGAAGTCTTTTTTCCTAATTTTCATTATAGAATCACCTCTTAAACTTTGTCGGTTGAGGTATTACTAGACACTCCAATATAATAGATAACTATCTGCATAAATTGTGTGCATCCTAGGATATTTGTGGATTTTTCAAATCTATGTAACGGAATCTTTTGAGCCTAATTTTTACCAACTTCCAGCGATTCAATTTCTTTGAAACTTTGCACACGTATCAAGGACCGATGACAATGCAATAATTTAAAAACAGTATCCCGTTATCCTGATTAGGACCGCCAGGATAAATAAATTCCTTTACAGATCCTCTGTGTCTCTTGACAAAATGGCGAAGGAATTTTAGTGAATAAACTGGAGCATTTATTTTTAAAAACTAATTGATATATCGAACTAAAAATGAAAAATAAATAATAGTTTAAAAACTAAAAACACGCTTTTATATGCAACCGAACTAAAATTAGAAAATAATTTTTCATTACAAAAGAGTTTGTCACTTCAGAATAAAAGCGTGGGGTGCTTAATATATTAAATGTTATAATTATTCTATTTGTTTAATATACACGTTCAGTCAAATAAAAAGTTCATAGACAGCAAAGCATTAACAAAGCGCAACCGATTGGTCCCCGTTGTTTACATGCCGGCATTCTTAATCTAATCTCTACCTGTGTTTGTTTTTTTACCCATTAGACCGTTTCCTCTCCACGCATTGTCTATAAGCCTTTTCATTTGGCTAAACGTGTATAATTTTAGTTCTTGTTCAATTTAATGCACAATTTCATAGTTTAAAATACTTACTATTTAAAAGAACCACGGTAATCATCGTGACATAAAAGAAACCATTCGGCCATGAACTGGAGTCGACCATGGCTAAGATTACAGTGATTATAAAAAGAATAATATTTATTAGTAAACTCCATATTATCCTTAAAGTTAAATCACCCCTAAAACCAAAATTAAAATAGTCTTTATAACAAGTTTTGATGTTAACGCAAATACAGGTACTTTACTCATGAGCAAAAGGTAATTTTTTGCCAAACCTCGTAGATGACTAACAAATACAATTTAATATTTGATAGTTGTTTTTAGATTTGGGACTGTGGAGAAACTTTTTATAAAAAGTAACTTTTTCATAAAAATATAACAAAAAGTTTTCCATATGACGCCAACTTGGGTAGACTTACTGTATGTACCATCAAAGCAAACCAGGAAACTCCCTACGCTTTCTACACAAAAAAACACCTTGTAAAAAGAGCTCTAAGCAACCGAATTTAAGATATGCACTTTTAAGTTGTTTAATGCAAATAAAAAATGACTTTAAAATCGGCATAATAACTATAACTACAACTGCTTCATATTAAACAAATGATTTAGTGTATTCTTTCATATCTTTTTTTCATTGCACTAAATCCTTAGACTATTCACAACAGACAAAACATTACTTGTTTTTTCAATGCTAAACATTTTTTTGTTGCCATGATTAAAATACAAAACGTGAAAACACAAACGTTGTGTGACAAAAAAACAAATCAAAATTATTTTCCTTTGTTTACAAATACCTCTGTGTTGGCAACACTGTAAATAGTATAATGACGTAGTGCATTTCTATTGCCAGAGGCGTGCCATTCTAAGGTATTAATAAAATAAGCGAAAATAACACTAAATACGAATATTTTGGATAAACTTGAAAAATCTTTTTAAATAACATTTGGGTATGTATAATTTTACGTTTTATAACGTAGAAAAAAGGATAATAGGTCATGGACTAAATCATTTGGGTAAATGCAAATATCCTAAAAACGGATGCTCAGAGTCATTCTTACAAAATGTACCTTTTTTGTGTGGAAAGCATAGAAGAGTTTACTGGTTTACTTAAATGAGACATAGAGAGTAGCACAAAAAGTTAAGAAGATTTAGAAAAAACTAAATAGTGTAGCTTAGCCTTCGTGGTTTGTCCAAAGATAAAAAAAAAAAAAAAAAAAACCGAGTTTTAAGTCAAATATTCAAAACGTATTAAAAATTATCGAAATAATTTTAAAATATTTTTCACTGCACACATCCTGTATCTTCATTACTATTAACTTTTGGATATAGGTATGTTTAGTTAAATCTTATCTAGCATAAGAAATTTTAAGTTTTTTTCTGAGTAAGTACAGGGTATTCCTTTTAAGAGGAAAAATGGATTATTATCTGACTTAACCCGCTTTTTTAAGAAAATCAAGATAGCTAGTCAATGTATTTTAGCTCTGAGAATTTAACAGTCGCAATAGAAAAACAACTGCAAGAAAAACAAAAGACTAACGCCATAATTATTGCGTTTTTTAATGGAACACCCAGTTTATTATAACATTTTTGGATTCTATGGTCAATTCTAAGTGTTTTTCAATAAGGGTAGCGTAACTCTATCTTCAACTCTTTTTAGTTATTGATGCTTAAACAGTCACATTTCGGTTTATATTATTTAATTAAATGTATCCATATAAAATAAAAGGTAATACAGGTAATCACTTGATACTTCAAAGTCATTGAAATTTTAGCAATTAGTAGATTTTATATTTGTTTATTTATTTATATTATTACAATTGTCAAAAAATTTATGGCGTTAGTCTCTGGTTTTTATGCAATTGTTTTTCTTTAACGATTTTCAAATTCTCTAAGCTAAAAATACATCGATTAGCTATCTTAAATTGTTTTAAAAAAACGGCGAAAGTCAGAAAATATGCCATTTTTCTATTAAATGGAATACCCTGTACTATTAATTATACCCTGTACACTGTTTTATAGCTAGCTACCTCAAATGATAACACTTTATATTATAAAAATAAATTAAATACATTTTACACATTAATAGGGAATTATTGGAATAGGCAAATAGTGCTAGCAGTATTAAGGGAAAAACCTTATTTTATTACTGCTAAACCTTAACGCGCCTATGTGATGAAGTGTTATTGGTCAACATGACATGCTTGTATTATTTTTAACCTAAAACTGGAATATTATTTGTTTTTATTTATAGTCTATATTATTTATTTGTTTTGTATAGTTACAAATGGGGAAGTTTTAACTTTTTTAGTATATTTTAAAGACAAAATTTAAAAATAAACAAAAATTACTTTAACCCTTAACCTCATTCTGTTTTCAAATGTCAAAATAAGGAAGGGAAACGACCGACTATATTTTTGCACAATTAAAGTCTAGCAGTAACTTTAATAAAGTTTCCTTATTTAAAACCACTACTGAGCATGCGTAATGTCAAAATACTGCTGAATTTATTACTGTTAGACCTTATATAGAATTCCAATAATTCCCTAATAACGTAAATTCTGCCTTAATGTGTGTTTGTCGTTTTAGTGTAATTATTTTTAAAGATTATTCAGCTATTAATACGGCAATTTTAAAAAATATAACTTATTTTTGTAATGAAATAATTACTTGGTCAAGTAAAACTAAGATTTTCTTGAATAAAAATAAAACAGTTAAAGCTAACAAAAAAATATATTTAAAATTTTGCTTGCTGATAATATTAAAATATTTGACATTGTCACGATTTGGAAGTTAAAAAAAAAAAAAGAAAACAGCCTGTTTTTTGCTAGCTCTTACTATGCAGTAATATATTTTTAAAATTTTAAATATTATTGTTTTTATTGAATTAGGAGATTTTTAAAACAAAAAAATACAGTAAAAACGTACTTACTTAATAGGTACAAAAATATTAAACCAGTTAAAAAGTACATTAGGAATTTGCGAACAAAATGTCAGAATCTGCATAAAATTTCCCAGGTGTGGAAACTCATATCCGATGTAACTTTCATCCAATTTATATGAAGTGAAATACTGAAAAAAAAGATATTTTTAAAAAGACACCATAACAGTTTTACAATGTATTGTTTTTATGAAAATGTGTCATAATAATAGTCCCTGGGCTAGTGTTTTGATGACTACAGGATCCGATACCTATTTCAATTTTTTTGTACAAAACGTGTCTTTAAATAAAAACCTTTTATTATTTTCTCTGCATTCGCACACATACACTTCAAATTTAGGATATAGCATCTTAATGTCATCACCATTTTATTTTGTGTGGAGAAAGTGGTTTGAATTATGTAGAGATTGTGGCTTAAAATTCTAAGTGATTCTTCTAAGTAGATACAAAAAATGGTAAAAAAGACAATTTTTTTTAAATGAAACATATCCTGTATTATCAAAGAATCTAAGACATTAAAATCCTTTTTTAATGATATATCATATTCCTATGCTAAATACTATAGTTCAGATAAAATTTCTATAAAAATTAAAATTTATTAATATCAAGTATTTATTAAAGACATTCTTCAATTCACACCAACTGTCAGAATCATCCTTATTGATATTTTTAGTCATGACATTTAGGTAGATTATTAGTTAACAATAAAGACAAAACAGAAAAATTAGATATGTCAGGGTTTATAAAGTTAATTGCGCAGACTGAAATGGAATATATTGGTCAAAGTGGAAGGAGCAAAAAAACAGAATAAAAGAACACAAAACATCAATTTTAAATGGTTTAAAAAACACAGGCATTTCAACACATTGTATAGAACAAACCACTTTATAGATCTTAATAATGTTAAACTACTCCTATAGAGAAAAACAAAGGTAAAAATTAAATTTATATGAACAACTAGAAATTAAAAAAATCACTTATAGACAATACAACTCTTTCTACCAATGATCAAATAAATTTCTGCAGATATGCCAATTATAAATAAATTTATTACCACATCTGGGCCGTATAATAAAACCCCGAATAATATTTTATAGACCTTTTGGAAAAATGTGTATAATGGATCTGTTTTGTAAATATTTTTTTAAGTTTAGTATACGAAGTACTCTTGATGAAGCCCCAGAAAGGCGAAACAATTGTAGAGTAATGCTCTAATAATTTTTGAAACATTAAAAAGCAATTTTTTCTATTTAGTATTAATATTTAAAAATGTTTCACAAGAAACCAACTGCAGAGCAACCGTTAAAATATAAATACAAACTAAATTTTGTGACATGAGGTAACTGAACATGAAGAATTCAAAAATTGTATTTGCAAGGTTGCCAAGATTTATAGTTTTCTCTGTAGGTTAGAAATTTTAAAATTTTAAACGGAATACCCTATTTTTTATTATTGTAATTAATTGATTGTATTAATATGACCTGAATATCGTTTTTTGCTCCTGTCAATTTTGTATATATGGCATCATGCTTTTTTCGAAATTAACACAAAAACGCCTAGGTATGGTAATAATTATTTAAAGACAGATCCAACCAATATTTGTCAAAATTATTACAGGAACTGGACCTTCTAAATTCATAAATAGCATTCAACCGATGTTTGCAAGATTTAAAAAAGTTAAAGAAAGGAATAAGGAAATTTAATTATGAACATCGCAAATGCAATTCCTGTATTAAAAATGTCCATTTACTCCTCTGCAGGATTTTTAATAATGCTTATATGACGCTAAATATGCCAACGACTTACGTTTATGCATAAAATGTATTTTACGGCTTAGTCCCGTTACATAATATGAGACTTACGGACGCCCTACGTCCTACGCCTGACAAAAAGAGTTTTGCATTGGAAAGTAATGTATCCCCAATAAGCGCCGCGCTTGCATGTGAAAGGTTACATTACTTTTAATGCATTACCAGGCGCCCGGGCGTAAGTCGTTCGTGCAATACGTCTCATACGTAAGGGGACTATCATGCGTAACGGGACTAAAAATAAAAGCTCTATACCTAGCTATAATAGAGGGTTATTGCAAGTTGCCTTATTAAGCTCAGGGAATTAGTAATTCCGGCCTTATTTAAATAGTGCTTGTACACATAAATTTAGAGTTATTGCAAATCATGTTGACGAGTGCCCTCAACTCTAAAAAAAAGAGGTAACATTTTTAGTGGATTTTCTTAATTGTTTTGTGTTGTAGGGATTTCTTTAACACAATTATAAAAATACATTTAAAAAGCAAGGTTTTAAGTATTTTTACTTTTAAAAAACTTGTCGATTTTTTTGCTCGGCAGCTGTTCGGTTTACACGACCAGCTCCGGAAGTTAAAACAAGGACTGAGACCAGGCACGACCTAAAACCGACATAAATAAAGCCAGTCACTATACTTATTAAGGGAGTCCACTTATGCTACTTTGCATCTGCGCAAGCTTCAGATGTCAAAATAAGGCCGGTATTGTGCAGTGCCTGGCCTTATTTTACTGTGCAACAATTCTCTCTAATAACTAAAATAGTGCATTTCTTGGCCTTGTTTCATTTCAAGATTTAATATTGGGTAACACCCTTAATACTGAATTACTTTAAAAAGGTAATTGCCTGAGACAGTTCCGACAAAATCAATCCGACCATAATTTCACTATGTTCCCCCTTCTTATTACGTCGGAATTCGGCATATCATTTTGTTCAAACGGCTAAAGAGCCGCTTTGTTAAAACTTGTTTTTTTTGTTAATTTTTATACGTTTTTACGTTTATTTTAAACCTAGTCGCTTGTGGCAGCTTAAAGAAATACATTTGTGTATGCATGGTTGCGGCGTTTAGGAGTAAAATATTTGCAATTCAATAAAACCGAGGTTACAATAAATAAAAAACAAGTTTTTATTAAAATTTGTTTCTTGAGAAAAGTACTGTTGTGCCAAATTTATTATTAATTATATCAAGAATTGTTAATGTTTTCACAAGAAACCCGCGTCCAAACTCTGATTCTTTGACGAAATCTGGTAGACAGGGCTTTGGGGGCGCTGATCCACGAATCTGAAAGAATTTTTTAGCGGAAACGTTTTGTTCTTGAGATATTCATCATTAGACTTGAAATTTAAACTCACTCTGGCTTCACTATATATCACATCTTTGCTCCTTGATTGACACTTTATGAGGACGCCATTAAATTAGTAATTTACCCGTAACTTATTTACCTTAATATTTTGACTGAAGTGAGTAATTTCCCTTTTTCATTAATCAAACTATAGTAGAATTATTTCCCCAGTGGAAACTTTTTTCTTTATCCAACTTTACCAAATCAGATGAAATAAAAATTACCAGAAAAAAGTGCTGTCGTACCTTGACACATTTAAAATAATTTGGTTATGACATATAAATAATTGTGACAGATTTTGTGAAAACGAAGCAAATGTCCTATTCGGCAAAAATATTATTATTTATGTCATGAAATACTTTAAAAAGGATGATAGCCCTCATAATGCAATTAAAGAGGAATCTGCAGCCGTAAAGATTTATAAATAGTAGGTACGGTACAATATATAATTTAAAAGTTCTATGTCCATTCAAAGATTAAGACACAATGTATAACAATAATGTAAGTCAAAAAGTAGCAGCAACTAAAACTAAAACAGAACTTCAAAATCCTAATTGTAACTTGAAGGAGTGGTGAAGGGTTCCATGAATTTTTGAGGTGGGTCTGTTTAAAAATTAACCAATGTTAATATACATTATTTATTTTACTGTGCTACAAAGCATTTTGCTTTTATTCAAAAACCAAAGTATCAGACCCTTAAGTCACTAAGCTATAACTTGGTAAAAATGCAAAAAATGCACTCCGGCACTAAACAACATGGCCCTAAAAAATGGGAGATGTGACGTCATAACACGTCAAAGCAATTTGGCTGAATGTCGCGACCCTATATATAGAGCGATTTTGATTGTTCACCAAAGAGTTTGTTTACAATATAATATTTTCCTTATTTTTGCGGCACTGCTTTTTCAGAATTAATTAAATATGGATCAAACTATAGCAGTGTTTTAACTATCCTGACATTTTACTTTTAGCAAAATTAGGAGCTTCTAAATCCAAAGCGCAATTAACAGAAACATATCTCGTTTACCTGTACCTGTAAATGTTACGAGCCTTAAGCAATTCGCCAATGAAATCAGAGGCATCTGCTTCGGTTATGCCGCTATTAACCTAGCTTCTAAGTTGTTCCTAATTAAAGGCCATAATATAAAAGAGAAAACCGCTATTTCTTATTTTTAAATTTATTCTAAGCACTAGAGTGACGCCAAGATTGGATTTAGCAAAAATTAGTACTAAAAATCCAAACCGATAATAAAAACTAAAATTATTTCTAAGGCCGACATATATTTCTCTAAATTTTAGTAATTAGAATATTTTACAAAAAAAAACATTTATAAGTTGTTACATGGAAAACCACTATAAACTTCCTAAAGAAAATAGGTTACTAATAATCTCAATAATTTTCCACTAATCTTTACTTTCCACCTATATTTAATGCATTCTTTGCGTGAAACTTTTACATCGGCAGTTATGTTCGTGCTTAAGTTTATTTTACATAAAATTAGGGTTAAATTTACCTCTATCGGCTCTACAATTTATAGTTTAAAACTGATTAGCGGATTAGGAAATAGCTGTGGCAATTTTCGAAAGAGTTGATAAGGATTTTATTAAAAAAAAATATGTTATGAAACTTATAGCTGAGCAATAGCGTACTGTTCGCCCATAGAGTGTATTCATCTATCTATCTCTTTTGTTTTATGGCTCTGATACTAAGTCAACTCGCCAGTTCTCCTGTTCCGGCCATATAAGCTATTGCTTATAAGCTTTCCCGGCTCTGTCCGTGGAAAATCTGGATAACCGAGCTCAGAAACTCCCCAGACTTTCCTAGCATATAAATAAGAAACACTTCTAACAATCACCAGGATGAACTTCTGAACATGCATAAATTGTGGCTGTCAAGCCAGAGGCTGCTATTGGTATCGCGCATAACTGTCACTTTCACTACTGACGTTTTTTCGCAAGGCATGCGCACCTCCTCGACCATACGAAGACACCATGTGTTCAACACCAAAACGTAGAGCTTCAGGCTTTAGGAATCTTCACTCACAGCGCTTAGCCCCCGGAAGAAAAGAAGCCCCAATTTAGCGTGAATCTTTTCTCCGATCCCCAAGGGTACAGCTACGCTCGTACGACGCCTTCAGCCGCCTACCCGGGAAGTCTATGTGAGACTTCTGCGTAAACGTGAACCGCACTACTCGAAGACAGGGTGGCCCACCATATTCTATTTACCTAGAATGATGTTCATGGGTTTTAAATAAAGTAAATACTGGAACATATACTATTAGGTCAGATAAGACCACAGTATAAAATTATTTTAGTCTATACAGGGTGACTCAAAAGTGTGACGTATCAAAGTTATATTTTTTAAATGGAATGACCTATATTTTATGACGGTTCTAGATTCTACTTTAAAAAATAACTCAAGTTTGTTTATAGTACTAAGTGTCTAATTTTATTCGTTTTTGTGATATTTGATTTTTTTGAAAAATGCGTGGTAAAATTAAATTGATTTTACTTTGAACACTTTAACACTTTAAACCTATAAAATGTGTAACAAGATTAGAAAAAGTCTGCCATATTTACATGTAGGTCAAATCAAGGTCAAATATTGTACAGGTGATCCGAAAATAATTTAATTTTTCAGAAAATCAACAGCCATAACTCTCTTATTTGGTGAGGAACATTTGTATTTTTTTTAATAACATGATGACAAATAAATAATTCTTCAAATGGTGTATAGGTTGTCTATACCTATCTTTGTGCTTTTAAAATCTGTTTTTACAAATTTTTAGTCAAATGTTTATTTAAATTAAAGCTTGGCTGTGACATAGCAACCATTAATATTTTTCTTAAGAAATAACAACTGATCATTTATTGATTACTAGTGTTTTAGTCAGTTTAAAAAATTTCAATGATTTTAAATGAAAACCCCTTCTACAACAAGATGATATAATACATGGAGGATGTGAAAAATGGTTTACTTTACTCTAGAGTCTGAAAAATATTCCAGGCGAAACCATCTGATAACCTTAATAGTTTATTAAAATTTGACACAGTGACTAAGGGTGATTCAAAAATCGATCACAAACTTAAGGGGGTGATTCTATTTGACAAAATAAGGTAGAGCTTCATATAATTTTTTTCAAAATGTCATTCTTTTTCGAGTTACAAGCCCAAATCAAAGTTCAACTATTATTTTGTTTTTTTCGCCATATTGCATTTATTTTTTTACCAATCCAGTTGATATTCGGTACACAAATCGAGCTTACAGATTCTAAAATTTTAAGACAAAAGTATTTTTAAATACCGCCATAGGGCACCTAGAAACTTTAAAATTTTAGAATCTGCAAAGCTCGATTTGTGTGCCAAATATCAACTGGATTGGTTAAAAATTAAAATGCAATATGGCGAAAAAACAAAATAAAGTTGAACTTTGACGGCTTGTAACTCGAAAACAAATGACATTTTTGAAAAAAAAAATATATGAAGCTCTACCTTATTTTGTCAAGTAGAATCACCCCCTTAAGTTTCGTCTTTAATTTCTGGCGAATATCGTTGGTGCGCACATGCGTAAAAACAAAGCCTATTTGTCATATGTCATTTCAAGAACAATTTTGTTATTGTTATTTTTATGTCAATTCTATTAGCTGTTTGGAACGTTTGGTTGTATTCTTAAATATTTTGTGTTTTTGATTTGAATTTATATTAACTTTTCTAGCCCTTTTCATTTATAGCATAATTTGCAGCGTTTCTACGTCTTAGTTGCTAAATAAATGTGCTATATTCTTTATTCATCACATCAGATAAATGTTATATTATTAAAAGGAAAAACAAAGAAAATCTCAAAAGAACTCAAGAGTAGCGTCACCACCGAAATAAAAACAATAGAAATTTGTAGGTTATGTTGTTGCTTGTTGCCTAGAATTTCGGCGAATTTCGCAGCTGTATGAACATGACAAAAACGCGAATTTTTTGGCCAAATATTCGCTTTCGCAATTCGCTTTTCGCGTGAAAATAATTTTTCATTATAAGAGTTTGTCACTTCAGAGTAAAAAGCGTGGGGTGCATTTTACTATTTTTTCACAACTTTTCCCTCGTAGATATTTGCAAATAGAGTAATTATAACATTTAATATATTGGGCACCCCACGCTTTTATTCTGAAGTGACAGACTCTTTGTAAATGAAAAAATGATTTTTCTAATTTTTAGTTCGGTTGCATATAAAAGCGTGTTTTTTTAGTTTTTTTAAACCATTATTTATTTTTCATTTTTAGTTCGATATATCAATTAGTTTTTTCAAAATAAATGCTCCAGGACACATTCACTAAAGAATTTCACTTCGCTATTTTGTCAAGAAACACGGAGGATCTGCATAGGAATTTATTTGCTCCTGGCTGGTCCTAATCAGGATAACGGACACTGTTTTTTTAAACTATTAGTGTGATCGGTCCTGAGCAAAACGTGCAAAAGTGTCAGGAAGTGAATCGCTGGAGTTACAGGCGGTGAACAAAGATTCCGTTACATAGATAGATAGATAGATAGATAGACAGGGTAAGAGGAAGTTTGTTAACACGGGACTTAAAAACTTGAAGATTTGGGGGAAGGAAAGACCTCCGCTGGCAGTAGGTTCCACAGTCTAGAAACTCTAGGGATAAAAGAACGAACGAAATGGGAAGTTCGGGGCCTGTCCAATTGAACTGTATGGGGATGCATACGCGCGGCACCACGAGTTCTCTGTTGGGAGCCGCAAGAGGAGGACTATACTGGATAATTCGTCGGAGCAGAAGCCGTAAAAGTATCTATAGAAGAGCGATAGATCTCCCACAGCCTGACGATGGGCAAGAGAAGGAAGTCTTTGAGTAGTAAAGGATCATTAATAAGATCGAACAGCCCTTCTTTGAATGGCATCAAGAATGCTGAGGGTTGTAGGGATGCCATTCTCAGACATGAGAACAATATTCCAGAGAGGGTCGAATTTGGGACACATACAAAGTGTATAAATTGGAAGGAGAAAAATATCTTTTGGCTCGGAAGAGAACCAAGCTTTTGAAGTCATGGTGGCTATAGATACAATCGTGTTTATGCCAGTTAAGGTTATTCTCAAATGTGATGCCCATAAGGTTAAATGTGTCCCCGCTCTGCAAAACCTGGCCACCTCATAAGCAAAGAGATGAGTGTTTGATGATTTTTTTCCATGACAAGGAACACGATTGTGTTTTTGATGCATTAAATTGAACGAGATTTTTGGCGCCCCAATCCAATATCAAATTGAGATCCTGTGAAAGAGATATCTCGCATCGCTCTGCGTTTGCTTTCCAAGTCGGGCTGAGGAGATTGGCTCTGGGAACCTGAAAAGTGGAGTATAGGGTACTCATCGTCAGCATAACTATTAAATAAGCTTAGTGTTTCTATTAGCATTTAAGCAAACGATATATTTTGGCTAAAAAGCAATTACGCCTCCCTCTACCATGTACTATAATAATAAGCACATACGAGCATTCCGGACGTTCCTGTAACAATATTTAACCAAGAATGTCGGTTACATAGTAATTCCTGGAGAGGTTTTACCTTATCTAGTAGAGCAAATATAGTTTTTCAAGCCGTTTTAGTTGTTGACAAGTAAATGTTTTTATTCTCTATGGCGGGTTTCCCCTTATAATTTTTTTTGCACCTTTTCGAGACAATGGGCCATATAAATAAAAAGGAGCAAATGCTTTTGCTTATAAGTAAAAGGTATTGATCATTATACAGGGTATAACTAAATAAGTGTTAAACATTTAAGGAGGTGATTCCTCATTGAAAAATATGAAAAAAGTTCCTATAAACATGGGTCCGAAAATGCATACTTTCCAAGATACAGGGTGTTAAACTTTTTAAATAAAATGGGTTTTTTGTAATTATCTTGAATACCCTGTAACCGATTTTCTTGAAATTTTTCAGTGTTATTTCTAGTAATAAGGGCCAAAGTTAGGCATAATTAAATTAAAATTATTAAGTCCGGTGGCGTCTCACGGGACATCTTATCGAAAATAATTGTAAAAATGTACGCCACTGGCTTTTTTGTAACTTTTTATTTTTTTTTTTTTAGAATAAGCAACTGAAAATACAACTTTTTTATCTCTTGAAATTTTTTTGTATCTTGCTTCGTTTTCGAGAAAAAAATAAAAACACTTTATTGCATGTTTCTTGGGACGGAATTTTCGAATTTTGACGATTTACTGAGCAAAAACAGTTAAAGATAGAGCAAAATTAATTTTACTTTCATATCTTAACTTTTTAAGGACTATCTAATGACATTAAAAATAGAAGGTCAACTGAAGATTAAAGAAGTTGAATGCTGAACCTAAATGTTGGACATCCTGTATCTTGGAAAGTATGCATTTTCGGACCCATGTTTATAGGAACTTTTTTCATATTTTTCAATGAGGAATCACCTCCTTAAATGTTTTACACTTATTTAGTTACACCCTGTATAGAAATAAAAAGGATTTATTTCAAACGTATGAGCATTTGCTTACAAGTACGAGTATTTAGGGAGACTGGGGAGGGATGGTACGTTTTTACCAAAACAATTTCTGTAGGCTCTGTTAAAAAGAATTTTACTAGTTTTATTGTGTATTCTAAGTTATTTGGGTATTATATAACCAAAATACAACACATATTTTTATAATTATAGCAAATAGAGAGCCTAGGTATATATATTTTTTCAAAATGTCTGAAGCCATCCCATATACGGGAGGTTTGATACTGGGAGAATTATTAAATACATTTTATAAATTCATAAAAACAATAAAATGTTAATTTCTTGCAAATTCCACATAAAATAATTTTTATTGACTGCTAAAACAAGCAGATTCTCTATGACACCATTTGCAACCGACCTGCCATCTGATCCAATACTCATGTGGTTTTAAATTCGAATATAATGAATTACAATAAATGCAGGCTACGTCTTTCTGGTCGCCTTCTGTCCCCCTTTACTTCCATATCAATTTCTTACCTGTGGCGTTGAAATATTTTCTACTTCTAAATTTTTATTACATGTATCAAACCTCCCCGAATGTTGTGTATCCACCCTCCCATAATGCCTAATTTAACAATAACCCATATAACAAACATTACCTTTAAGTTAAAGTTATAAAAATTTAATAAAAGACGTAGCTGAAATTGTTGTGGAAAACCATTGATTTAAGCCAAAAAATAATTTTTAATAGCAAATTTCTTGTATAAACTAAGTACATATAGTAAGAACATTTTAAAAGCGCAAATTCGATACCCTTTGAAAATAATACAAAAAACATAAAAAAGGCCGCCTGCAATCGGACTATTTTATACAAAGGCGCCGCTATCCTTTACAGCGACGCGCCGATACACTATGGGATAGAAATCCATTATTTTGGCCAAAAATCAACTTTGAAATTTTATTGGCTCATGCTATGTATTTTAAGGGAAGATACTCCAAACTACATGTACGCAAAATTATAAAAGGATATATGACGATTTCTATTGGGGTAATAAGAAACTTGAAGATGTATTTTAAGTAGACATAAATATACAACATTTAATCTACTAAGTTTATTATTAGCCTTGTTTACTAAAAAAAAGTAAAATGGTTTAAATAATAAGAGCTATTGTTGCCTTTTTCTTTATCAGTTTTTGTACTTACAATTGCCTTGCTACTTTTTGCTACTTCTGATTGTAAGGACAGATACAGGATTTTTTTATAATTTACAAGGTTTTCCATTTTAAAAATTAATATGTTTTGTCCTACACTGTATATCTTAAAAGATAAAAGCATTCTGATGAAAGATATGGATTCTACAGAATCTACCCAACAAAACAGTGTGTTTTATTTATTTTATACGTTAAAAAATGAAGGAAGTTGGAAAGATGTAACTCTATTACGCTTTTAAGAATAATTTAAAATTATTTTGCAGATCTGGATCGTCATATTTCCGAAACTAATTGAGATAGACACATCAAATGTAGTATTTTTTAAAGCTTTTTAAAAGATTTTTCTAGTGGTGATATAATATTCAGGGTATTCCATTTAAAAAAATCATACCTATTGTCGTACCCTGTATATCATATGAGATAATAATCATCGGATTACTGATTAAAATACTACCGAATTAACCAAACAAGCTACTATTTTAGTTTATTTTGTACAATAAAAAATAATAATGTTAAGGGGGTGTTAATTTATAATAACATATAATAAGTTTTAGGTCCCCAAAAAGTATTTGTAATAATGCATAATATTTTTTTCAATAATTTTCCAGTAAAAAGCACCTCATTTTAAGATTGGTAAGTTTCAGAATTTTGACAAAAAAATTTAATTTCTATCCCATAGTGCGATGACCACCTGCATCATCCGGCATATCATAAAAGAAATATAGAAAAGGCGGCCGCGAAGACTAGCATGCCGATTTATTTGCTTTAAACTTTTTTGTGATTTTTTTTCTTATCAAAGAGCACCGAATTTACATTTTTAAACTGTTCCTTCTATACTTAAATTTTTTTAGCTTTAAAATACACTTTTATTCACTGTATAAATTCGGCTAAAATGAGGCATGTGAGAATTCTCTGACGGGCTGGCATTTATTAAATGAACGATTTACTAGAAGATTTTACCCATTTGCTGGTTACTAAACGCGAAATACAAAACCGTATAAACCCTCCTTGTGTATCAACCCTCCCTAGTCTCCTTCTACTCATAGAAAACTGCTGCTGCTATTCAGTAGCATTAATTTTCTATAAGTAAATACTGCACTTGTAAGCAAATGCTCATACATTTGAAGTAAATCCTTCGTTATTTCTATATTATGATCAATACCTTTTACTTATAAGCAAAAGCATTTGCTTCTTTTTATTTATATGGTCCAACATGTATTTTGGAGTGAAACTAACAAATTAATATTTATAGATGGCTGTTAGGAGCACATCATTTTAAAGCTCCTGACAAGTACTTTATAACCCGAGAATCTTAATTCCCCCCTCCGCCCCCGGAAAACATTTCTGAATTAAACACAGGTTATAAAGTACTTGGCATGAGCTTTAAAATGATGTGCGACAAGACCCCACTTTCATTTAATTTTTTCCCAATATGGCGCCCAGCCGCCATCTTGAAATGTTCATTTGTCAATTTTACTTTGAAATATAGTATTTATGCAAAAATTTCGTAATCCAAAGTTTAAATTTGGTAAGTTTATCCGTCCAAAAAAATATCAACTGATGTTTAATAACTTTCAATACCTAAAGGGTGTTTTTTTAACGATGATATAACTTTAATCTATAAAAAATATGAAAGTAAATATATTGTGATCGAAAACATAATGCTATGTAAAAGAACAACTTATTACATTAACGTTTAAAAATTATTTGCGGCATGTGGCCACTGCGGCAGTCTACCAGATAGACTATTCTTTTAGTCCAATTTTGAGTGACTTTTTCGAGTACTTCCGGTCGTATATCATGAATAACACGAGTAATGTTGGCTTCTAAGGCTTCTATCGTTGCTGGTTTATCAGCATACACTAATGACTTGACGTAGCCCCACAGAAAATAATCTAGGGGCGTCACATCACAGGATCTGGGTGGATAGATAACAGGTCCATTTCTCGAAATTAATTTGTCGCCAAACCTTGGACTAAAAGAATAGCCTATCTGGTAGACTGCCGCGGTGGCCACATGCCGCAAATAATTTTTAAACGTTAATGTAATAAGTTGTTCTTTTACATAGCATAATGTTTTCGATCACAATATATTTACTTTCATATTTTTTATAGATTAAAGTTATATCATCGTTAAAAAAACTTACAAAAAAAACATAAAAATTGCAATCGTAAGTAGAAAAAATTAAAATAAAATCCCACACGTTTAAATAGTTTTGTTTATTATCCTTATGATTCAGTGCATTAGATAGTAAGTAATTTTAGACTTTACAGAAGCAAATTGACCATAAGTTTATTACTGGGAACAAACAAACTTTGTTTGCTTATTTAGTATTTATACTGGATCAACAAATTCCTACGTGCCAGTAAATTCAGGTCGTATGATAAAATTCAAATTGTAAAGAATAACTAGAAATTATGCTTTTGTGCTTAAATAAATAATGACGCTACGACGCTACATAGACGTAGCTTATTTAAATTATGATGCATCTCAAAAATATTACTAACAAAATTGATATTATTCCAAAATTCTATTGCCACTCTACACACAAAAATCATAACATTAGAAATATTTTAGATATGTCATATTTTTAATGGATTTTAATGTTATGATTTTGTGTGTTGACAGTCAACAATCAACACTTTGACACCTGTCAAAACTATACCAATATAGTTAATGACATTTTACGCATTATGTCAACAATATTCAACACAATTATTAATTCAGTACCTACGTAAATTTAAATCCCAATGAATATTGCTTTTACTTACATTTTGCATTTATCACAAGTACGGCTCAAGCAAAGACGGATTATTCATAATACGGTGTAGGCAACTGTCCAAGGGCCCCGTATTGGCTAGGGGCCCACGCAATGAGAAAGAAATATTGGCTTATATGAATAAAACAGATGCTTTTGCTTAAGTTTTTTAAGATAAACATATATAGCTTTAATGCAGTAAAAGTAAAAACCTTTGCTATACTTTTAAGCATTCTTATTATAGGAGAAAACCTGCCGTAATTGGTTCTATGATAATCTACAGCAAAAATATACTATTCTCTTGTGTTCCTTGGCGGAACCCGAAAATTGATTTTATTTAAAAGGCTTTGGCAATCAATGTTTCCATTAATCAATTTAAACAGAAAAAAATATCAGCCTTGATTCTACGTTCCGCCAAGACCAGTCTATGTCTTCGAACATCATAGGATTCCGGGGTAAAGTTAAATTTAAATGAAATTTGTAGTAGTAGTATCCGTAATGAAAATATTTAACAAAAGTTTTAGAACTCTTCTTTTGGTATACAGCGTGTCCGCCTAAGTTTTTACATATGGGACTCTTTTTATTAATAATTTAACGAAAAAAAGTTATTCCTTGGAAAAAGTTCTGCATAGTCAACCTAAAAAGCTATTATTAGATCAGATATTAATTTTTTTCAGTAGTATACGAGGTATCTCAAAAATGTGAATTTTGTTCAAGAGGAAAGTACCATTATTTAATAAAATATCGAAAATTATTAGTAAGAAAAATCTTTAGAAATAAAAATAACTCTTAAATATGCAAAGTCACACATTTGAAAGTTTTTTTTATTTGAATTTTTAATGATAAAACGATGAACATTTAAATTTGTACATTTGTAAATACTTATTTCGAAATGTAATATCTAAAAAACCTTAAGAACTGTCAAAACAGTGAAAAGTCACAGAAACGCTGGTTATCGCATAAAAAAATTAAAGAAAACTTTTTTCTTGTAAATAAACGAAATTGCATATTTAAGGTTTATTTTTAATTCTAAATATTTTTCCTTAATAAAAATTTTCGATATTTTTGAAAAATGAGGGTACTTTCTTGTTCTAGTATTATACAGGGTTAAATAATTTTTTACTCGAAAACGGCTCATTTTATCGATGTCAAACAAGAGTACCTTTTTTTTAGCAAAAGGTTTAAACTACCCAAAAACATATTTTTTGTGTCTTCACCATACAGGGCGTGAAAAATATTATCAATAATGTGCGAAAACTAGTCCGTCCCTGGCAAACTAAAGAAGCGACATAAGTTTCAAGGGCACTATTTTAAGAGGTCTTTACTAGTATGCATCGTCCTAAAATATTATCAAATTCTACAGAGCGCTTTAAAAGTTATTCACGAAAAATCGATTTTTAGCTGCCCCCTTTATGGGATCATATCTTCGCAGGGGGGCTTAAACGGAAACATTTTATAGGAACTTGTCGTGTTATTTTCATCTGTTCCATACGTGTGCGAGAGATTTCCCACATTTTCCCGGACACCCTGTATATATTTTTAACTTTTTAGTGAGACTTTTTTGAAGTCGGTTTAACTTTTTTAAAGTGTTTATTTATAGATTTTTAGTTTATTATATTATTTCTAATTTATTATTATTTATATGAAATTGGTAATCATACACTAAAAAACACTAATAGTAAAGTCCGCGCGTTTAGTAAAGAGGCCACCGACGTCATCATTATCTACGCGAAATCTTCTGTAACTCTCTTTCAATCGCGGTTTCGAGGGTTTTGTATGGTTACCTAGGAAGTAGGTATTTTAAAGATTTGATTTAAAAAAATAAATAACATTTTAAATACGGGATGAGGGAATAAGAGGAGATTTTGCGCAGAAAATGATGACGTCAGTGGCCTCTTTACTAAACGCGCGGGCCCTACGTCTTTCAAATACTACATTAAAAAGCACAATGACGTGTAGTTGGATTGGTTTGAAACGTTACAGACGATCATGCAAAGTTTTCACATTGGAGCGTCATGGTTAGTTCTGGTTTTTTAAGTCTTTTATTTTTAATTTCTTAATAAAACGAACCAGAACTAACCATGACCCCCTAATGTTAATCAGTCAAATTACACGTCCCTGTGCTTTTTACTGTGCTCTCTCAGTTCGGTGAAAAGAGTGAATTTTGTTAAAGGATGTAATAGCAATTTGTAAACTGCCCTCGTATCATTATAATAAATGTTTAACGTTACACCAATAGGTGGCGCTAGTACAGCTTTGTAGCACAAAGAACGTACGGCAGAGAGAAAACAATAGGTCTAGTACCTCTCACTGTTGCGATCCTGACTTAGTTTTTATGGGACCAACGCGAAAGTGCACTCTTTCAAACAAAAATAGAATTTTCCACAATTGAGGAAGGAATCGCGTAATATACACATGTAATATACACACAGATAAAACATACGGAATTAATTGATAACTTTTTTTTTTGAAGTCGGTTAAAAATAAACAAAATTACAGGTATAGTTAAGTCCATTCGTGGACACACTGTATATTTTGTATTTCCTACGAAAAAATATTTTACAACAAATAATATTATAACTATTCCCTATGGAGACATTTAGAACACGCAACATGATTTAAAGATTATAATACAATATGGTTCCCCCTAATCATTTAAGTAAGTCTATACCAAGGTTAGTTTATATTTATAAGGTTGCGACATATCCCTCAACTTTTAGGCGGTTCGAGGTCGGGGACGCGAGGTAGGGCACTCCACGGAGAAAAGTTGGCAAGACTGGGTAAAATCAAAGCTGATGATCAATCCAGTGGCGTCTAGAATTTGCGCATTTCATTTTGCATTGTTTTGGTAGTGATATTTGTTGAAAGATGTAATTCCAAATGTTTTTTATTTAAAGTAAAAGAATTTACAACCTAATAATTAATTAAAAACTGTCGTATAAACGGTTTGTTCTACTATTACAATAAACTGTATATCTCCGGCACTGAACAACATGGCCGAAAAATGGGAGATGTGACGTCATAACACGTCAAAGAAATATGGCCGAATGTCGTGACCTTATATAGACCGACTTTGGTCTATACTAACATACAATATTTAAGCAAGCATACCAACCATTTACAGTTTTATTTCTTGCCCCCTAATGTCAATCAGTCAAATTACACGTCCCTGTGCTTTTTACTGTGGTCTCTCTTTCAGTTCAGTAAAAGAGTAAATTTTGTTAAAAGCAATTTGTAAACGGCCTTCGTATCATACACATATTATAATATGTGTTTAACGTTACACCAATAAGTAGCGCTAGTACAGCTTTGTAGCACGAACAACGTACGGCAGAGAGAAAACAATAGGTCTAGTACCTTTCTCTGTTGCGATCCTGACTTAGTTTTTTATGGGATCAACGCGGAAGTGCACTCTTTCAAACAAAAATAGAATTTTCCACAATTGAGGAAGGAATCGCGTAATATACACATGTAATATACACACAGATAAAACATACGGAATTAATTGATTTTTTTTGAAGTTGGTTAAAAATAAACAAAATTACAGGTATAGTTAAGTCCATCCGTGGACACACTGTATATTCTTGTATTTCCTACGAAAACATATTATACAACAAATAATATTATAACTATTCCCTATGGAGACATTTAGAACACGCAACATGATTTAAAGATTATAATACAATATGGTTTCCCCTAATCATTTAAGTAAGTCTATACCAAGGTTAGTTTATATTTATAAGGTTGCGACATATCCTCAACTTTTAGGCGGTTCGAGGTCGGGGACGCGAGGTAGGGCACTCCACGGAGAAAAGTTGGCAAGACTGGGTAAAATCAAAGCTGATGATCAATCCAGTGGCGTCTAGAATTTGCGCATTTCATTTTGCATTGTTTTGGTAGTGATATTTGTTGAAAGATGTAATTCCAAATGTTTTTTATTTAAAGTAAAAGAATTTACAACCTAATAATTAATTAAAAACTGTCGTATAAACGGTTGTTCTACTATTACAATAAACTGTATATCTCCGGCACTGAACAACATGGCCGAAAAATGGGAGATGTGACGTCATAACACGTCAAAGAAATATGGCCGAATGTCGTGACCTTATATAGACCGACTTTGGTCTATACTAACATACAATATTTAAGCAAGCATACCAACCATTTACAGTTTTATTTCTTGCCCCCTAATGTCAATCAGTCAAATTACACGTCCCTGTGCTTTTTACTGTGGTCTCTCTTTCAGTTCAGTAAAAAGAGTAAATTTTGTTAAAGCAATTTGTAAACGGCCTTCGTATATACACATATTATAATATGTGTTTAACGTTACACCAATAAGTAGCGCTAGTACAGCTTTGTAGCACGAACAACGTACGGCAGAGAGAAAACAATAGGTCTAGTACCTTTCTCTTTTGCGATCCTGATTTAGTTTTTTATGGGATCAACGCGGAAGTGCACTCTTTCAAACAAAACTAGAATTTTCCACAATTGAGGAAGGAATCGCGTAATATACACACGTAACCTCCTTTTTTTGGAGTTGGTTAAAAATAAACAAAATTACAGGTATAGTTAAGTCCATCCGTGGACACACTGTATATTCTTTTATTCCGTCCGAAAACATATTATACAACAAATAATATTATAACTATTCCCTATGGAGACATTTAGAACACGCAATATGATTTAAAGATTATAATACAATATGGTTTCCCCTAATCATTTAAATAAGTGTATACTAACAGACAATGTTTAAGCAAGCATACTAACCATTGTTGTAACAGTTTAATTTCTTGATATGTTTAATACGTAAAATAAAAAGCTCCATAACAATATATATACAGTGTGTCCCAGGATAGGTGATACAAGAGGACAAATAGACCAGAAATTGTGGAATTTTAAAACGAAATTTGGAAAAACCGGTAGCATGGTCCAAAACTAATAAATACAAAATTTTAGTCCAATTGATATTATAGAGGGCGAGTTATAACCTAAAAAATGAAAAATGCCCAGGAACTAAAAACTGTCATATTTGCTGCCTTAAGCCAAGTATTTTAAAAACTGTTATTACATTATGTAAAATAATGACAAAAATATTTTTTTACTTTAATTCTCCAACTTTAAATTTTGACATAAAATTTTATTTTCTACAAGATTTACTTATACAATTTCGTCCTATTTATAAAAATAGAGGTACTTTACTTTTGGTCATTTTTTTATATTTTTAGTTATAACTCGCCCTGTATATTACCAATCGAGTAAAATTTTGTATTTATCAGTTTTGGACCATGCGACCAGTTTTCCCAAAAGGACGTTTAAAAATTCTAAAATTGTTGGTCCATTTGTCCTTATGTTTCACCTATCCTGGGCACTCTGTACATAATATATAAAAAAATACCGGTTTCTATGAAAATTATTATCATACTTAAATATGACCAGTAATCAATATTTTGGGCAGCACAGATTCAACATTTTTAATTTGGACCAAGTATTTCTGGCCAAATGAAAATTCATCACTTTTCTTTTTATTTCCAAATTTTTGAAAAGATGTTCTTCCTTAAAGTTGTTTTCCGCAGCAATATAAATTTGCAATGAGCTAATATTATATGAAAGTATAGCATGTCAACAATATTCAAATAATTAGTAAAAATAGGTGATGTCCCCCAACTAACATGTTTTGCTTTATTAATTTAAATTATGTTTCTAACATTTAAAATGTATTACTATTATCATAAAGTAACATACCTACGGATAAGAGAAACCATGGCATGCTAAAATTTTCGTACCGCTTTTGCGGCAGGCTTGTCATTTTTGCCAGTTTAAATGCGTCGGTCCAAGCCTCGCCTCGTGTAACATCAGCGGTGGGGAGACACGTAAGCTTACTGAAATGACTAACTGGCGGTATTTCAACGAGAAACGAATAAAATTATATTGGGAGTTTTTGCATGACCTGTCCTTAAATCGGCTATTCCATGATAACTCTTATAATTTCCTTACTCTATGCTATTATATTATTGTTTATGTGGCAAAAAAATGTTTCAAGGTTTTAATGGGGAACATTTGATGGTACAACACACAATTCTAATACAGAAGCGATGAGGAACATTGTATACACGCTGATTCAACCAAAAGTATATAATTCTAAATTGTCACTTGGGACATGTCGGGACAAATATCAAAGGTATTATCTAGCTAATTTTCAATAGCCTTTTATAAAGTGATAAGAATAAATCTTTAAAAAACCCCAATAAAAATAATGTCATAGATACCATTTTTTACCATTTCCAAAAATAATGTGCCTTGTAACAAAAAGAAATAATTGAATATTTGATTAATTTCTTTTTTGAAGTATTTGGCTGGAAAAACATATTTTTTTTTACTTTTTGATACTTTTTAATTAAACGTAATTAAGTGACCATTAGAAATTTGAAAGAACGGCACTGTCTGATCTTTTTAATGTTTTTGACCAAGCACAAACGAGCCTGGGAATTAAAATGCGTCCATATGACTCGTACTTTATGTTGACCTATTTTTTCTTTCTTTGGATTTCCAAGTCAAGAAAAATTACTGTATAGCAAGTCCAAATAGACTGAGATTATAAATAAAGCAAAAAAATCGTCCACAAACCCTAACATATATTTAAATCTTATGTTTCTGTTTTTGACGTCGTGATAAGTGAAATTATCGGTCTAATATGTTCTCACGAATTAAACTGGAAAATACCAGATAAGCATTTATTTGTGTTAAAAGGGCATCATACAAAATGATTACAATTATTTATTATTTAAGCTGTCTTTAAACTAATAATGTGGAAAACATAATAGCCCAAAATAGCCCAGTAATTTTGTAACTGTGTTAACTAAAACAATAAAGAAAATCTACTAAAAAATGTTACCCCATTTTTTTAGGCTAATGGTACTGTCAACATGTTTTGCAATAACTCTATTATATATACGCAGGGTGTTCAGAAAGTTTTGAGATACTTTGTAACTAAACGGTGCAGGAAAGTAAAATTGATGTTTTTTGTTTGTACATGTCAGGACATGTCGTAGTCCTACATAGTTATTAGTAAACTATCAGTTTTGCGCCAGTTTGTGTCAAGCGATTTTAGCGCAATGGCGTCGTGGACGACTATCGAGTGCCGTGCAATTTTGAAATATAACTTTTCACGTAGGTTATCTCAAGAACAGTGTTTGAAAGAAATGAAGCCTATACTTGGTGATGACTGTTCATCTCGTGCGATCATATGCAGATGGTACAAACAATTTCAGCGGGGCTCGTTTTCGCTTGAAGACGCCTCACGCTTAGGTCGACCGTGTGAAGTAGTTACCCTAGAAAACATATCTGCCGTCCAAAAAGCTAAAAAACAAACCGACGAATTACCTATCGACAGTTAGAAGAGACATTGAACATTAGTTTAGCAACATTACACACGATCATACATGAGCACTTGGGTTTTAGAAAAAATTGTAGTCTATGGGTTCCACACAAGTTAACTCCCGAGCAGCACACACAAAAAGTGAATTAGTGTAAAAAAATGATGTCCAAATTCCAGGAGGGTAAATCTAAAGACATAGTGTCGATCGTCACGAGAGATGAAAATTATCTTTATTATGACGACGTCCCAACTAAACAACAGAATAAGATATGGGTTTTCAAAGGTGAAGAAAATACGACCGAAGATCGCAAATCAACATCTGTAAAAAAATAATGATAGTTGTTTTCTTTGGTTCAAGAGGAATAATTGAACGTGCTATGCTCCGAGAACAGAAGACCGTAAATGCTCTCTGGTACACTACAGTATGCCTTTCAAAACTTATAGAAAAGTTAAGAGTGGTTCGCCCAAACTCGCTAGCTGGTACCTTCATCATGACAATGCAACACCTCATCGAGCTGAACTTACCAGGCAATTTTTGACAGATGTAGGCTTGAGACTTTTGGAAGATCCGCCTTATAGCCCCGCCTTGCGCCGTGTGACTTTGGGTTGTTTCCTTTGTCAAGAGCCAACTGAAAGGACAAAAGTTTAAAACTGAAGACGCGCTACTGGAGGCCTGGGATAAAATATGAGCAAAATTTCAAATGAAAAGTGAAAAGCTATTTTCATTGACTGGTTTGTTAGAATGGAAAAGTGTATTCAATGTGGTGGAAATTATTTTGAAAAAATCAAATAAATTCACGTATATCTCAAAACTTTTCGAACACCCTACGTATTATGGGTACAAGCACTATTTAAATAACGCCGGTATTAATAATTCCCGAGCTTAATTGGGCAACTTTCA
>JACEGR010008305.1:0-38506 GCA_014170235.1 Listronotus bonariensis
TAAAATATAAAATTTATAACATTCCTATATGGGATAAGGTAAGTTAAAGCCAACTTAGTCATATATGACTTTGCTTTGTCTTGCACACTGCGCTTCTAAAATAACTAAAATAACCTCTTCGTATCCAATCCTATAAGATGAAATAGCAAATTATGCATACAATTAGATTTAGTAACTTTTTTTAGCTAATAAGAAATAAATTATTGGCAATATATTGACGACAATATGGCTGATTCGTTTAAGTCATAGGCCAGGGCAAAATACAACTAATATTATACCGGGTCTTTCTTATAGGTGTTACCCCTCTATATTTCTTTTTACCTTTTAAGATATCTAAAAATAAAATTTGGTTTATAAATATTTTACACAAATTTTAAATTGTACCACTGCACTGATATATTTTATCTTACGTCGATTGTATGTGACATTATGTCACACCACAAAAGTGGTACTTCGGAAAAGATTTTTTTATGTTTTATAACAAAAATAATAGGTCGTTTCTAAACAAAGTTAAAATACCGTTCTTGTGGTACTAAATTGTTTGGAATTAAAAGCTCTAACAACCCAACGTCGCTAAATGTACAGGGTGTTCATTTAAAAAGTTACCACTTAGTTATCTGCGAAACACATCAAGATATTTATTAAGGAAGAACGTTTTTACAAAAAATTGGACGGCTCCCCTAGAACCCTCTAGCCACTAGGGTTCCCACCCCAAAATTCTTAAAGGGAGAGGAGGGTCAAGTGATACATCATTTTAAGGCTTCTGACGAGTACTTGTAGCCCTAAAATATAAAGTCACAATCTACATCAAAATGGCGGTATATTAAAAATTACCCAAATGCTTGATTGGGATGACCGTATTTTCGAAATTAATAAAGTTAGATGTACTTAATCTGGTATTTTCTAAAAGCTCTTTTAAAAATCTTTTTAATGGTGATACCAGTAATAATATAGGGGTAGGATAAAAAGTGTATGTTTATTTAATGAAGCACCCTGTATATTATATTACCAATAAAAAGATCACCCATACCTAGGGGGAATGGGAGGGCAGCTGCCTTCACCTGCGGTTACCAGGCTACGACCATGGTTCAAGCTGTTCCTGTTAGGTCTATTGTGTGTTTCTTGTGGTTTATTGACAATAAAAACATTTAACGAATAAACAACCACGACGTTGCTCAATTAATTATTGACAATGTTCCCAGCTAAAACACAAAAAAAAAATGGAGGCTGTTTCCCTGTAGCATAGAATATTGGCCCAATGTTTCGCCGATGTTGGTTAACTATTGTTATGCAATCTCTAAACGTTGGGCGATACCGTGGTCGACGTATTTTCCAAAAGATTTGACAAAAAACAACAGCCAACTGGTGTTTTTTGTTAATTATTTTGTTAGACAGTATATTTCGCAACATTGGTATTATTAAAGTGTATGATTTAGTTTATTAAAGAAACTTTTATCGTCAGTGCACTGTTGCCAGAGTAGAACCGGTGTTGGCAATCCATATCTGGAAAACGGATGGTTTATATTTTTGTTAAACGGTTTTAATTTAACTAAAACTATTTGTTTTCCTAAACATCTTTGGGTACTTTTTTATTATAAAATAAACAATATTATAAGCTAATTCGGGATATTCTGCAGTCTCCAAATCACTAATTATGTTTTTATTATATCTTAGATATACAGGTACCCCTAAAAGTATACTTCATACAGAGTCATCCAAATTAAGTGTCCGTCATTAGTAACTTGTAGCATTTTCACGCTCTTTAGGACTTATGATTAGAAAAAAAAATGCAATCGGGTATGTATAAAAATGCCACTAGTTTGCTAACTATTTTGTATTTCTAATAATATCAAAGATACCAATGACAGCCACTTAATTTAGATGACACTGTATATTACCATTAGAAACATCAGTTAAAAAGCTTTACAAATCCAAATCTAAAAAATAATTATTTTAGTAAATTTAAACAAATTTACCTTCCAGATAATCAACTCTCCCACGTTGTCAGCTTACCACTTTGTGCAATAAAAACAAAATAAAGCCTTAACTGTTTCTAAAGGGCTCTGTCTTGCGTTTTTTCGATTTGCATGCAAAACCCCGCCTTCTCTGTCCAAACAAAACAATATTAAGTCGCTGTCTAATACCAGATAGCTTATTCCTGTCACTACCTTACCTTCATCTATCAATATTAGAACTGTTTTTGGCAAATTGTTTTCACTGGTTCCCCATTTGTCTACTCGACAATTATCGCTTGATTAAAGCGATAATTACATATAGTAAAAATCAAAAATTGCACTGTCATGTTTTTAATTGATTAATTTAACAACTTCATTCTAACAACAGCTTTGTTTATTTAATATGTCAATTCAACATTTCATAAATTTTTCAACATTTTCTATAAAAATGTCTGTTGTGGCACCAAATGTGTAGAGTTGTTTTATTATTATTATTATTATTCCTTCATTTGATAGTTTTACTTTCTTCGAGTAATTTTCTCTTTAAATTGCACTCGTGCATTAAAACAATTAGATAATTTAGCTTTCAAGTGTTTTACCTTTTAAAAACTACTCTCGTTTATTTTCACATTTTGACGAAAGAGCCCTTTATTTTGGAGTCGGGCTCTTACGCCAAAATATAAAAATGAACTCTAACGCAAATGTGTAGGAGTTGTTTATTATTTATTATTACTCCTTCATTTTGATAGTTTTATCTTCTTCGAGTAATTTTCTTCAATGAGATCTTCACTCGTGCATCAAAAAAATCAAATAATTTAGCTCTCAAGTGTATTGCCTTTTAAAACTACTCTGTTTATATTCACATTTTGGCAAAAGAGCCCTCCTCCTTCCAAGTCGGTTTCTTTCGCCAAATATGAAAATGAACTGTAGTAATTTTAGGCAATATTCTTTAAAGCAAGATTATCGATCAATTTTGATGCATTGGTGTAATACCCCGATAATTGCATAGTAGAAATCGAAAATTGCACTGTCATGTTTTAATTGTTGAATTTGACAACCACATCCTAACAACAGCTTGACTTGTGACTTTAATGTCAGTTTGGCTTTCGTTTTGATAGTTTTACTTTCTTCGAGTAATTTTCACCTGAATTAAACTCGTGCATTAAAATAATCAGATAATTTAGCTTTCAAGTGTATTGCCTTTTAAAAACTACTAGAGTTCATTTTCATAAATTGGCGAAAGAGCCCGGACCTCAGAAGGAGGAGGCAATACGCTTTTAAGCAAAATTATCTATAATTCTGATGCACTTGTGTAATTACCCCCGATAAAATTTCAAAGAAAAATGTGACCCAATATTAAATACCGCCATTTCTCTAAAACGAAAACTCACACACGCAATTAAAAGGTTGCGTCTCTTTTTATGCCCATTCGCGAGTAGAAGTGGTAACATGTCAATAGAGCGAGCCTTTTCGTCACTGTAGCAATGTTTTGTTTTATCGCTTTCTTATAACTTATTAAGGCATTTTAAAAATAGGTTTCTTTCGTAAAAAAAAGTGCACAAAATACTTTTTTTATTACTTTTAGGGATAGTTCAGATGTTCTATTGTAGGTTTTAACGGTATTTGATTGTATCCTACCCTCTTAAATATAAAAATATAAAAATTAGTTTGTCGTCAGAAAATCCAAATATGGACAGATGAAAGTAACCAATTATTAACTATTCCATAATTGTGTTCCTTTTGATTATTTAAAAAGCTTCTAATAGAGAAGAGAAAAAAATCAAGTCAGAGAGGCTTCCTTCTCCCGCTGATCGTCGGCCTGTGAGAAATTTATCGCGTTTATAGGTACTTCCAAGGCTTTTGCTCTGAATTGTCCAGTATAACCCCTCTAACTCACGGTTAAGAAGAAACTTGTGGTACGGCATGTATGCATCTCTATGCGGCCCAACTGAACAGATCCCGAACTTCCTGCTTATTTGTTCTTTTATCCCTATGGGATTGTGAAACCTGCTGCCCGTTAAGTTTATTCCTTTCTCTCCCAAATCTTTAAGGATTTTTTAATAAATATATATATATATATATATATATATATATATATATATATATATATATATATATATAATTTTTGTTGATTCCTATGTTATACCAAAGTTTCCAAAAAAAAGGTGTTAATAGTATTCATTATTTGGGGTACCTGTTCCGTGTTTAGCTACCTTCATAATTTTTTAGTTGTTTTTACTAATCCCAATAAAAAGTGTTCAATGTAAGTAGAACTTATTACAAAATAAAGGACAAATATATGAATGTTGATAATTACTACAAAAAGTTTTTATTATAAATTTTTATGCAAATTATATGTAAAAAACAAAAATGGTCAGCAAGCTGACGTCATTATGTACGTCATTTTTAGTCAGTTTTTGGTCATAGGACGTCATCAGACCAAAATTATGACGTCATTTTAACGTCATTTTAATTGACGTGTTTCTTGACGTCGTTAAAGTGACGTCTTTTCG
Organism: Listronotus bonariensis; assembly: GCA_014170235.1. Taxonomy (NCBI): domain Eukaryota; kingdom Metazoa; phylum Arthropoda; class Insecta; order Coleoptera; family Curculionidae; genus Listronotus; species Listronotus bonariensis. The sequence goes on from JACEGR010008305.1 coordinate 4,469, forward strand.
ACGTCATTTTTTCGTCATACTAGCTCATAAAAATCTAATGACGTCATGTTTAGAAAACCCGCCAGAAAAATTTTGTGACATTATATGATTCGTGTCAAAACCCAACCGAAATATCATATGACAGAAAAATAAGACTAATAATTTTACAAAATTGAAATAGGAAAAAACTCTACCGATAGATGGCGTAATGGACAATAAACTACTACGTTTATTCAACATCTTCGCTTTTTATCGCCTACACCGTACCAGACCAAAATAGTTCGAGACCGGTCTGCGGTTGAGTGATCTTAATTAGCTTTGAAAGATATACTTTCGGCTAGTGTTAAAATCTGCATCTCCAGGTTGGACAGTGTCCCGAGAGATGCGACCTTGCAGCTACTTGCTTGCAAGGAAATTGCAAGCAGTAAGGAGTTTTTTCCTGTTTCAATTTTCAAATAAAATATCATATCATTTTAGCTTTTTAAAAAAGTATATGCGTCAATTTTTCGTCATCTTAAAGACGTCATTAACGAGCGTCTTTTGTCTGTGACTTAGGGGGTCGATTGAACGTCATTTTGTCGTCATCTTATGACGTCTTTGCTGACCAAATGTGACCAGAAATGATCAAAAAGACGTCACCTTGTCTGCTTTTCTTCTGGTGATCCTTCTGAAATTTGCAGTCAACTGACGGAATCAATTCAATTGGGCATTGAAACCTATATTCCACACACCATCAAGAACCCCAAACAATCCAATAACAAACCCTGGTTTTCCAAATCTTGTGATAAAGCTAGAATTTTAAAAGTTCATGCTCACAAAAAGTTTCTACAGGATCCTAGTCCAGAAAATCGACAGGCCAGCATTGAAGCAAGAAACTACTACAATCAAACAATTTCTGAAGCCAAAGACTCCTTCGACAATCGTATTAAAAACAAAGTTCTTTCTTGCTCAAATGGCAGCAAATCTTTCTGGTCCTTTGCGAAAAACATAAGTAGGAATTTTTGTACCAGTTCTTTTCCGCCACTAGCTTTGGAAGATGAAATTGTTTCTACCGCTAAAGGAAAGGCAGAATTATTTGCTAAACAATTTGCTGCCAATTCAACCCTTGACCCTCCCGTAAATCATCCAATTCCAGCGGTTACCCCAGTTCCTCATAAAATGCCCGATATTATTTTTAAGGTAAAACACATTAAGCGTATCCTTTCTTCCCTTAACACCAAGAAATCGTCTGGGCTGGATGGCATACCAGCAATCGTTTTAAAAAATGTGCTCCAGAACTTGCACCAATCTTAACTCGGCTCTTTCGAATTTCTTACAACACAGGTATCTTTCCGGAAAGCTGGAAAGCTGCACGTGTTCAACCTATTCCCAAGAAAGGATCTAAATCTCTTCCATCTAACTATAGACCAATTTCAATTCTCTCAGTTCTTTGTAAAGTAATGGAAAAACTAATTAATTCACAAATTCTTAAGTACTTAGAAAAACACAAAATTTTTGCATGACAGGCAGTATGGATTTCGCCACAAAGATCTACAGCAGATCTTCTTTCCTTCGTATCACACTGCTGGAATAAGTCTCTTGAGTTTCTAGGTGAGTCCCAGATCGTTGCTCTTGATATATCCAAAGCTTTTGACCAGGTCTGGCATGCCGCACTTCTTAATAAACTTCCCTCCTATGGTCTTTCAACTAAACTCTGTACTTGGCTCTCTAGTTATCTATCTGATCGTCGTATATCAGTTATTGTGGACGGCCATTCTTCAAGCTTTCACCAAGTAAATGCTGGAGTCCCTCAGGGCTCAGTTCTGGCACCAACATTGTTTCTTCTTCACATCAACGACCTTCTCTCGTCCACAACTAATTCCATTCATAGTTTCGCCGACGATAGTACCCTTCCTCCAGTTTTCAGGTTCCTAAACCCATTACTAAACCTGACTTGGAAAACAAACGCAGAGCGATGCAGATATCTCTTTCGCAGGATCTTAATTTAATATTGGATTGGGGCGCTAAAAATCTCGTCCATTTTAATGCATCCAAAACACAATCATGTTCCTTGTCGCGAAAAGAGTCATCAAATACTCATCCTCTACTTATGAGCGGCCAAGTTTTACAGAGCAAAGACACCTTTAATCTTGTGGGCGTCACATTTGAAAGTAACCTTAACTGGCATAAACACATTGTATCTATAGCCACGGCAGCTTCAAAAAGCTTGGATTTCTCTTTCGAGCCAAAAAGTATTTTTCCCCTTCTAATTTATACACTTTATATGTGTCCCAAATCCGACCTCCCTTGGAATATTGTTCTCATATCTGGGGCATGGCGTCCCCCACAACCCTAAGCATTCTTGATTCTATTCAAAGAAGAGCTATTCGTCTCATTAATGATCCTTCACTTACAGAAAGGCTTCCCTCTCTTGCACATCGTCGGGCTGTGGGGGATTTATCGCTTTTTATAGGTACTTCCATGGCTTCTGCTCTGAAGAATTGTCCAGTATAGTTCCTCCACTTACGGTTCCCAACAGAGAAACCCGTGGTTCCGCGCGTATGCATCCCTATACGGTCCAACTGGACAGGCCCCGAACTTCCCACTTTGTTCGTTCTTTTATCCCTAGAGTTTCTAGGTTGTGGAATCTGCTGCCCGCGGAGGTCTTTCCTTCCCCCCCAAATCTTCAAGTATTTAAGTCCTGTGTCAACAAACTCCCTCTTACATCGCTTAAGACACCCACGGTACGTTAGTATTTAGGCTTTTAGCCTTCGTGGTTTGTCCAAAGAGTTTGGCGGATTCATTTAATAGATGTGGTATTTATTTGGGTACACGCAAAAATAAAATTAAAGGTACTAAAAACCAAAAAAAAGTTTAAACAAGTAAAACAGATAATTAAAAATCGACGTTTCGGTGGCAAATCTGCCACCGTTGTCAAGATAAATGGAATAAAACTAATAAAAATAAAAACTTACTATTATTTAGGCTTTAAAATTCACAATTTTTCTGTTTTTTGAGGATATTCTGAAAACTTTGACATTAAATGTCAAAACATGTTTGTTTGGTTATAGTGTCATAGTGACATAGATAACTGGTTGCTGGTGTAATGATTGTTTATTTTACAAAAAGGTGAATAGTTAGTTAATTTTTAGTCTTCCTGAAGATACTTCAGTATCAAAGCAAAGGCAACCAAGTGTTATTTAAATTAACTGAAATTGATGCTACACAATTATCTTTATTTAATAATATATACGCACTTTCTTTGATTTTGCGTTTTTAGAACAAGTTTCCTTTGCTAAAATGCTCGAAGCATCCCAGTTTATTCTATGATTGTTATCAAATGCGTGTTGGCAGATTTTTGATTTATGAAATTCTGTGTTTTTAATGTATGATCTGTGTTCTTTTATGACGTTTGTTAATGCTCAAAAATTTCACCGATGCCAGCTATTGCATTCGCAAGGTATTTTTACCAATGTCATTCCCTTGTGCCCGAATGGTAAAGGGGAAGTGAGGCAAATTAATTCGAAAAAAAATTTCAAAAGCACATTTTATGCTTTTAAAATATAAAATAACATTTAGGTCAAGCTAAGTTCATTTGCCTTATGTATTAATATTATAACAATAAAAAACATGACCTCCCTAAACAAAAAAGCATGAGATGGCACAGTATTTTCCCCATACCTATGGACGCGATATATTTAAGCGATTGTATCAAATTACTATTTTATTGCCATACAATTAAAATCCCACCCTTACAGGTTCTACCCAAACATCTTATTTACATTAAACTAAAAGTTTAAAAATTTACATAAGCATTTTAACATCTAATGGCTGTAAACTTCAAATATCTGCATGATAACAGATAAAGGTAGTTAATTCATTGTCATGGATAGTTGTTAAGTGCTTATTGAATTAAAATATGAGACTTGCAGCGCTTATAAATAATTGACATAGTACGATATTTACAAGTCGCCAGCTGAGCTACGCTGCGGGCGCGTTCAGTTATGTAGGGCCTGACCATTCTTTTTGCAGATGCATGACTAATAGTTAACTTGCTTTGTTAATGAATTACTGGTTGATACCTTTTAATAGCGATACAGTTAAGCTACAATAAATTTCTAAAATATCTGTTACACAAAATGAAAATAGATAATTATTAACCAATCAAGTAAAGTAAAATATGCCGTGCAAGTTAAGGTTACTAAAGTTTAATTAAAATTAATTTTCTACCTTAGTGTATATTATGTTTGCTTATTTTAAAAAACTGAAGAAATTTTTCACGGAAAATGAGCTCATTTATTAATCAGCAAAACGAAAAAAGTCCAGTTAAGAAATCTGGTAGGCTTGGCGTGAAGCAGGACAAATAATTATCACTGTAATTTAACTGTTTTTAATTAATTACACGTACATTTTATCAATTTTAAACTCCTTATTTAATTTTACAATAAAAATGTATAAACACAATACGTCAATTATTGCTGGTTTTGGGATATTAACAGCTTACTAATATACTCATTATTTTAATTTGTTTTGAAGATATATAGTGCTGTTTAAATTTTGTTAATTTGGTACTTGTAACTTGCTTGATATAAGAGATGGAAAAAATATAAATAAAAAATCTTGTATATTGTATCTACGATTTTTCAATTTAGATGATCATATTTCCGAAATTATAAAAGATAAACATATTTAATGTGATATTATGTTAGTTATTTTTAAAATATCTTTGCAATGGTAATATCATATACAGGGTGTTTCATTAAAAAACTCCTGATGATTGCCATATTCCGAAACTATAAAAAGATATATCAAATGTGGTATTTTTATAGCTTTTAAGAAAACCTAAATGGACGTTCCCAAGAATTGCGACCATTAAAGTCTCTAGATGCGTCGACACAATTTTCAGCTAAATAATAATTCCAATTAAAAAAGGTAAATGTCAAAGTTGTCGACATTAAAAAAACCTACAACTTATGTAATAACTAGTTTTACCCTAACCTCAAAATTTCGAAAAGTGGAAAAACATGTTGTTTTGGTTTTTATCTTGACGAAAATACCTAAAGTAAACAAGTCTGCATATTTAAAGCGCTATTTTTAATTCAAAAACATTTTTTATATAAAAATTTTCGATATTGTAAAAAATAATAGTAACTTTCCTCTTGAGCAAAATTCACATTTTTGAGATACCCTCGTTTACGAGTACCGCTCATATGTGTTGTGTATATGTAAAACGCGTTTGTTATATCCGTCAATTATTGATTCTCAGTTATTCGGTAAAAGTTCTAAGCAGAAGTAAAATGATATTTGCGAGATTAGACGTTGTTCCCCAAAAACGTCCGCCAGGATGGGACTTACATGTTAAATATGCAAATTTTAAAAAGCTTATATCTCTGAAATTTAGTGCGCGCGACGCCTGTTAAAAATCCCATGTATAGAGGACACCTAAATTTAAAGTATGTGTATTCAAAGTTTAAAAAATAATAATGAGAAAAGGGATTTTTGGAAACGTCCTAAACTGACAATAAAATACACAGAATATTCCATAAAAAACCAACTTTGTGTTATAATTTTAAAATAAAAGTCGATTGACAAAATATAGGCGCGCCACTGAATTTAACGTAAAAATCCCTATAAACTTTTGATTTACATTTACATTTCTCTAATATCGAACGAGTTACAAGTACCACAAATTGACAAAATTTGAAAAACACTTTGTATATTTAAAACGAATAGATTTGTTCTATCTCTTTTAGTGTTCGCTTTACCTTGCAAGGTCAACGAAAAGGCGACAACCTTAAGAACATTTTAAAGCAGCAAATTCGGTACCCTTTGAAAATAATACAAAAAAACATAAAAAAGGCCGCCTGCAAATCGGAATATTTTATACAAGGCGCCGCTACCCTTTACAGCCACGCGCCAATACACTATGGGATAGAAATCCATTATTTTGGCCAAAAAGCAACTTTGAAATTTTAATGGCTCATGCTGTGTATTTCAAAGTAGATACTCCAAACTACATGTACGCAAAATTATAAAAGGATATGACGACTTCTATTGGGGTAATAAGAAACTTGAAAATGTATTTTAAGTAAACATAAATATACAACATTTAATCTCTTAGTTTATTATTACCCTTGATTACTAAAAAAGTAAAGAGTTTAAATAATAAGAGCTATTGTTGTGTTTCCGATGCAGTCTCACGAAGTCTCGCTACTTTTGTCAAAGATTTTTTACCTTTTTCTTTATCAGTTTTTGTACTTACAATTGCCTTCCTACTTTTTGCTACTTCTGAGTGTAAGGACAGATACAAGATTTTTTATAATTTACAAGGTTTTCCATTTTAAAATTTAATATGTTTTGTCCTACACTGTATATCCTAAAAGATAAAAGCATTCTGATGAAAGATATGGATTCTACAGAATCTACCCAACAAAACAGTGTTATTATTTATTTTATACGTTAAAAAATAAAAAAGTTGGGAAGATGTATCTCTATTACGCTTCTAAGAATAATTTAAAAATTATTTTTCAGATTTGGATGGTCATATTTCCGAAACTAATTGAGATAGACACATCAAAATGTAGTATTTTTCTAAAGCATTTTAAAAGATTTTTTGGTGGTGATATAATATTCAGGGTATTTCATTTAAAAAATCATACCTATTGTCGTACCCTGTATATCATATGAGATAATAATATAATCATCGGATTACTGATTAGAATACTACCGAATTAACCAAACAAGCTGACATTTTAGTTTATTTTGTACAATAAAAAATAATAATGTTAAGTGGGGTGTAAAATTATAATAACATATAATAAGTTTTAGGTTTCCAAAAAGCATTTGTAATAATTTATAATATTTTTCCAGTAAAAAGCACCTCATTTTAAGTTAGATTGGTAAGTTTCAGAATTTTGTCCAAAAAATTAATTTCTATCCCATAGTGCGATGACCACCTGCATCAACCGGCATATCATAAAAGAAATATAGCAAAGGCGGCCGCGAAGACAAGCATGCCGATTTATTTGCTTTAAACTTTTTGTGATTTTTTTTCTTATCAAAGAGCACCGAATTTACATTTTTAAACTGTTCCTTCTATACTCCAACAAACTAACGGACTGTTAAATCCAGGACCACGCAATAAAATACTTTACCCCTATTTATTGTGTTCATAGATAACCTACATTTAGATCCGCAGTGGCAAGAAGCATTTTTCGGGTTTTTACGACCTCGCGCAGTGGGTGGACGAACATGCGCACTTAAAAGCCGTGGCAAAATACAAACACCGGCACCCCGTACCCTTCTTCCGCGATCTGACCGTAACGCTCATTAGCTACCGTACTTTGAACAGAAAACCAGGACGCCGTCAACAAATTCTTTCCTATAATGCGGATAGTTTGTTTGGCTCCGGGTGCGTTTACCCTCAACTGGCTTGCGCACAAACCGGTTTTTTTCGCCCATGAAATGTAACTTTTGTTTCGCGCAGGTTATAATATTGGCAATCCATCGAGATCAGTGATTGTGACTTCTACTGATCACTTTTAAGTTTACTTCGACACAAAGACCTTGTACTAAAATAAATTATGAACTCGTTATGGCGGGCGCGGTAATGTCTGTTTGTTTACGAATAATAATTTGAAGAATACGGTTATAGGTAAAGTGGCCGTACAAAATAGCCTTAAGGTACACCAATTCCTGCGTTTCTGGAAAATGACAATGTCTTGGTATATATTTGCATCTATTTTAAATACTTGCCAGCAACTACTTTCAACTCCTGTTAGTTCTTCTAACGTATTAAGATGGTAAAAAATAAGCAGTACAAAATATTAAGTTTTAAAATTATTTTTTAGAACTAAGAAAGCATGTGAATGTATTTATTTTTTAAAACATATTTAGAAAAAATTAGTTTGTGGCCAACAAAGACTAAAAAAATGGACTACTTTCGATTATACAGAGTGTTTCTTAACTACCGTACAAAACTCACAAGGGTTTGTTCTTATATCTTTTATGAAAAAGTTCCTATGACCATATGTCCGGACTTGCTTCATTTCTGAGATACAGGGCCTCAAAGTTTAAAAAAATCGGTATTTTTAAAGTATCTAAAAAACTGGATAGAATTTGGTACACTTATACCGGGTGATGCATCGCCAGGCGGGACATAGGAAATCCCATGTAATTTTTATTGGGGTCTATTATTGGCTTCCTAATTATTTTAGAGAAAAATTCTATTAAAGTTTATTGAAAGGCATGCAAATCTACGTACATGGTAAAAACTTTAGATTTTTCGGTTAACCGGTTTGCTAGTTAGATGCTAATATATTTTTAAAAATTGTTACATTATTATCGCCCCATATTTATGAACAGCAATAAAAATACCAGTTAGCGTGACATTACGTTGTCATTTTGAAATTCTTTGTAAAGTACCTTTATTTGTTTGTTTTTTTTTATCTTTGGACAAACCACGAAGGCTAAAAGCCTAAATACGAACGTACCGTGGGTGTCTTAAGCGAGGTAAGAGGGAGTTTGTCGACACGGGACTTAAATACTTGAAGATTTGGGTGGGAAGAAAAGACCTCCGCGCCGGGTTGCAGGTTCCACAATCTAGAAACTCTAGGGATAAAAGAACGAACAAAGTGAGAAGTTCGGGGCCCGTCCAGTTGGATCGTATAGGGATGCATAGGCGCGGAACCACGAGTTTCTCTGTTGGGAACCGTGAGTGGAGGAACTATACTGGACAATTCTTTAGTGCAGAAGCTCTTAGTACTTTCAAAAATAGAACAAAGTTACAAGTAAATGTTGTAGGATATTAAATTTAATGCCAAAATTTAAACTTAAAGAGTTATTGTTAAAAAGAAATTGTGAATATTTTTCATTATACATAGACAGTTTTTAAAATATTTGGCTTAGGGCGGCGAAATAAAGAAAAATAATATTTAGTATTGTTAAATTGTCTTTTACATTTTGCTTCCTCTAGGACATTATTTAGGTTGTAGTGCGTTATGTAAAAACTGACAAGTACATTCTTTTTACCCTCATGCTTTAACTTTAAACTTTGACATAAAATTCAATTCTCTACAACATTTACTTATATAATTATGTTTTATTTAAAAAATAAAAGTAGCTGGCACCTATGCATTTTTCATATTTTAAGTTATAACTTGCCCTGTATAATACCAATTGGAGTAAAATTTTGTATTTATTATTTTTGGACCATGTGACCAGTTTTCCCAAAAATCGTTTTACATTTCAAAAATTTTTGGTCCATTTGTCTTCTTGTTACACCTATACTGAGACACATTGTATATTAACATAGGTCGGTTTTAAAGCTCTATCTAGATTAATATTATTGGATTTAGTGGCGTCTCAGTGGGCATCACAGCCAATATTATTGAGAAAAAAATGTACGCCGTATCTAGCTTTGTTTTTGAGAAACAATACTTTAAAAAAAGTATCCAAAAACAGCATAATATAAAATTATAAATAAAAAAAATTGACCTAAGTAATGAGGAAAATGACAATTTTTAATAAAATGCACAACTGTTCATTAGGGCAAATAATTGGTTTATTTTTATTTTTATTTTTTATTATGTTGTCTATGCGTACTTTTTGGAGAAGGGGCTTTATTTTTAAAAATAAAGCCAGATATAAAAAAAATTAGAAATTAACAAGTTTTATTTTTGGTTGATTAATTGGAAAAAAATAAAAACTAAAAGGTAAAATTCAGTGGCGTACTTTTTTATAATATAATTGGCTGTGATGCCCACTCAGACGTCACTGGACCTAATAATCTTAAACTAGATCTTAGTAGTAGATCTTTAAAAGTATCTTATTACATTAAATAAGTATACCAAATTTTATTGTAATCAGTTAATGGGCTCTAAAACTACCTAAAAAATATTGACCTTTTTTAAAACCTAATTTTAGAAATGAAGCAAGTCCGGACATATGTTTATAGAAACTTTTGTACAAAAAAAAGACATAAGAAATCGCCCTCTTAAGTTTTGTACTGTAGTTATGAAACACCCAGTAGAATAAATTTACGGTAAAAAATAAACAAAAATGTACTTATGTATGTTACTTAAATTTTTAAAACAAATGTTGTGATAAAATACTATTCTTTATTAGAGTTTTAAAACTTATTTTTCTGTTTTTTTAATTGTTAATTAATGTTTTCACATATTTTAGAATTTAAATAATAAAAATATGTATTTACTAGTTCAGTTTTGTAGACCATGTATTACGTTAAATCTTTTGAAAATAAACTTGGTAATTTATTTTTTAAAACATTTAAATATATATCCACAAATTTATAAATTTTGAAAGTAATGGCAATTATTTTTTTTTATTTTTAACTCTTTATTAGATAATACTCATTTATTAAAAGCGCGTATTTTGTAAATGGTTTTGTCTGATATAAAATAGTATTAATAAATATTCTATATTTTTGGTAAAAAAAAGAACTTTATTGACCTATTTTTAGTAGAAAGAATATTTTTTTTTTTGCATTTACTGGAAAGCCTCTGTTGACTATTTCCAATTACGTTTGCCTAAGTGCAAATGCTGGAACCATTTTTTTATAGTTAGAAAAAGACTTAACAGTCTGAATTTTATTTTACTGATTTTAACTATAAGTAAATTAACAAAGATTTTAAAACCTACAGGCTTTACATGTTGGCAAGCAACCAATAAATTAAATCAATATCCTACATTTCTAATAAATTATTATTTTAAATTTAATGAGAAATATTCAAGTTCAGGTGTTTCCCTGAGTATCTCTCACCGACAAACTCCATGCAGGTTTAATTCTACAAATGAAAAATAGGAACAATACTTCAAATAAACATGGCACGCCTCAAACGTCTTAGTTTTTAAACTACGGGGTGTTAAAACTTATTATTTTTTTAACCAATTCAAACATTTTAAAACAGTTAAAGAACGGCTTTTATGCATTCCAAGATATTTTTAGGAATACAAGAAAAATAGGAGTGATCTCCATGAGGGGATAAGGGTTAATATTTAAAAAAACAAAAAATTAAACGTCACTGAATTTTCTAAAATTAAAATAATTAATTAACTTTTTCATTCAGTTTGGAATAAACTTAATCTGTTAACTTTGTCTTTTGATGAATGGTTTTGGGTAATTAATCATGAAAACTATTTGTCGGGGTGGTTATATGGCTAATATTAAATTCTACACTAGAAAATAAATCGCTGCAGCGGATGTAACATTTTCTAACGAGGATAACGTCCTTACGCCTGGTCACACATATCCGCAACGAGCCTGCAGCCAGCTGCGTCTCGCTGGTGAAATGTAGGGGATGCGGTGCTAAAGTTTTGTATTTAATAAAATTGCTGTAATTTTAGTCTGTTACTACCACAGCTTTAAATTACACCTAATCGTAAAATAAACCTTTACAAATAAGGAAACACAATTTTACCTATACTACACTCAAAGTTGGGATAAAAGGAGACAGAGATGAGTGAGCAAATCTGATTTTACAAGGAAATATACATACATAAAATAATAGACTCAGCTTGACAAAAATGATTTTTATATGTTTGGGAGCATGAAAGGTGCTTTTAATTTTTTTCGAATTAAGCTGCCCCACTTTCCTCTATCATTGTCGAATTTGAGCACGGAGCGGCCTTGGTGCGGTTATGTGTGTCAGGCCTTAAGACGGCGACACTAAATATTAGCCTTTTTTTTAGAGGTGTTATATTTAGAGGTGTTAGGGTATCGTCAAGATGTTAAAGGCGATTTGTTGAAGATGTGTCCATTTCGGAGGACGATAACGTCTAAAGCATGACTAGGGGATATGCTTTTATTTGGAGACTCCCGCTGTAACTTTAAAGCAGTCGTCGTATTTACCAGGCTATTTTTCTTGTTTTTTCGTTTTTCTCATTAAAGACCCTCCTTTGTCCAAAAAAATAAATCCTTTGTAAAATTCGGTTAAATTTCTAATCTGCGTAATTCGACGCCACTGGCAAAATCCTTTAAACCATAACCCATTAGTATTAATAGTGACGGGATTTTTATCTCGACCCTCAAGGCATGACCATACATCAAATTTGAATGTGCATGAGGATCGCAGGTGGTACGCCGCCCGAAAGAGATTATCGCATGCGGCTGTTGGAAGTGCTCCACATAAATATACAAGACGGGGGCGGGGCACTTTTTTGCAGGGGCGACTTTGAATGCAAAGCGTAAGAGTACTGATCCCGTTGTTTAGCCAGGATTGACTTTACTTTTTGTACCTACCAGGGCCTCTAGCTACGCCACTGTTATTACTTTATCATATACTCGTAGAATCCCTACCTTTAGTTTCAGTGATTGATTTTTAAATAAAATTTTATATTTTTATTTAATTAACAGTAAAATAATATATTATATTTTAAAAACAATAAATTAAAGAAATTGATAATCAACGTCATATTTATATATTGCAGGTGCAGTGAGTAATTTTTAGTTTAATTATTGGTTCATCCTGTATGGCTATCAGGTTTCTTACAAAGCAAAAAAAAAATTAGGCTAGACTTAGATAACAAAATATTTAAAATTAATGTTATTATTTTGACCTCAATAAGATTTCCGTCATGTTTTTATGTAATAAACATTTGTTGCATTATTTTTGGAAAACAACCCACGTAATAAATTAAATTACATCGAAAATGTAAACTTTAATATAGCCCTTGGTTTATAAAAACAACATAAAATATGCTTTTATACAAAAAATGTCAGCAAATGACCTTATTTTACTAGAACCATTTTTTCTTGGGTACACCATTTTGGTAAACAAGCCCGTAAAAGGCCTTTTTAAATAAACTGCAACACCAATATTTCACAAGTAATGCGCATCCATTTGTTTAAATATTACAAGGTCTTTGTGTGATGCTGTGCCTTGTAGCAATATTTTATTGGCCTTATTAGTCACTGTTACTCTGAGTAGCACTTGGAAAATAACTACTTTTTAAAAAAAGTATGGGATAGCGAGGTTACTGTCTCGAGCAGATAACTTTTTAAAGTATTAAAAAATGAAATTACACTAATTTTTTAAAGTAACATATTTTAAAATTGACAGTTTTTAAGGTAGGTCGTGTGTGCAATACCATCAATAACTTATAGAGGGGGGAGAAGGGGAAATGTTATTCAAGCTTTTCTATTTATTTTTCCATTTAACGAATTACACAGTTTTTATGTTGAAAATGCCTAAAAGGTTTCAAGAAACGCAGTGTACTGACTATCCAAAAACTCTGAAAAAAATGATTTAGAACAGTTAATTAAAGAAAATTACTCTACATTTAAGGGGTAGAAAAATATTTGGTAGTTGAGATTTTTAATAATAACATATATCCAGTTTCAATATACAGGCTGTTACAAATTCGAGGAACACCATTAGGATCTCGAAACGGTAAGAGATACAGGGTCGGTTAAATTGGGACAAAGTTGCGCATTTTTATGCCTAACAATATACCGTTTTAAAATTTTAAAATGTTGCAGCCGTTCCGGAAATATTCGGCAAAAACCTATATTTTGCAAAACAGTTTTCATTGTTTTCTCGGTTTTATTTAAAAAAACATTTTAAAACTAAATAACGACACATTAACATTGCCACTTTTTCTGTTCTATTAAATATGTCACTAAATTTAAAATCAGACGTTTCGTCTTTGAGCCACCATCATCAACTTTGTTTTTTTTAAAGGGCGAATTATTTGGTTTTAAACTTAATAAACTCGTAATTTAATTCTAAAACCAACGATATATCTTACTTTACATTTGTGCGACGTTTTGAACCGATAAACCATCATAATTTACCATTTCGCCAAACAAATAACGATTTTACCCCAAACGTTTGAGAAAATTTTCGTTTGTAGGTAAATATGCATCATTTTTTTTATGACAGGCCACGATAAAGTTGATATAGGGGTTTGATTAAATTAAATGCTTTATTTTATAACGTATAAAGTAAAATGTGTAAATTACCTTAATTCTTGTAGCTTGTTAGTTAAATTATAAATACTTAAATTCTTTAAAAGAAATAAAAATGAGTAGAGAGTAGAAACAATCTGGATGCATACTTACCTTCAAATGAAATTCAAAATCGTTTGGGATAAAAACGTAATTTTTAATGGAAAAAATAGTGGATTGTTTTTTTTGTTCGAAACGTCGCATAAATGTAAAGTGTGATATATCGTTGTATTAGAAATTAAAATACGAGATTATTAAGTTTAAAACTCAATATTCCGCCCATGTAAAAAACGAAGTTGATAGTGGTGGCTGAAAGAAGAAAGTCGGATTTTAAACTTAGTGTTATCATTTTATAGAACAGAAAGAGTGGCAATGGTAATTTGGCGTTAGTTTTAAAATATCTTTTCAAATAAACCGAGAAAACAATAAAAACTGTTTCGCAAAATTTCGATCTTTATTTTTTTAAACGGAATATTGTTGGGCATAAAAATGCGCAACTTCGCTCCAATTTAACCAACCCCGTATCTCTTACCGTTTTTTAGATTCTAATAGTGTTCCTCGAATTTGTAACAGCCTGTATTTTCCATGCTGATTGTGGACTCGGCTAAAGCTTCACCCAGCAAGCCCCATACCCGTTAAAAAATATATTGCTTTTCCTACTTGTTATACAATATATTATTTTCCTTGGGAAAAAAGTTTTTTTTTCAGATAAACATACAAGTAAGTAAAGGTAGATTTATTTTTAAAATATTTTAATATACAAAATCTAAATTTTCTTTATATTAAAAGTAAAATCAGACATTTTGTAACTTTATATTATTTCTTATTCTATTATTCCCAATACATTGCTATAAATTGTCAAATTCTATTAGAAAAAAAACAAAATGTATTAGTAACAAAATTTAATATTTGTAATAATTTTTTGTATTATGTTTTTATAAGCAGCAAAAATTATAATATTTTTCTAATTATTCATTATTTCTAGGGAAAAAAACAAGAAATAAATTACAATTTAATCTCTTGTCGATCATCATTATTTGGTGCATTTTCTACAATCAGCCGAATAAAACTATATTGATATCCAAGCATATCACACGTACACAACCTTATATGGGATATTGGGCCATAAATCAACAGATTTTTTCGAAATAGTGAAACAATTTGCAGTAAATGTGGGTGTTGCGCACGCTAGAATTTACGGCAACACTTTACTATTGCTTTATGGTTTATTGCGAGCAATAATTTGCTTGTAATAACACTTCCTATTATCCAAACAAACAATGGCGAGATAAAAATGTTTAATATGGAATCGATTTAAATAGCAAAAAGATCTTAACAATTTTCTATTAATATTTTTAAGGGGGCATTCTGGTGTGGAAATAAAAAAATATGATTTTAATTTTTTTCTATGCCTACAAGAGGATTTTCAAAATTTAAATTATATATTATAAAAATTATAAATATTTTCCTGACGCGACATGCAAAATGGCTCCTCCAATAAACTAAAAGGCTAGAAAACCACGTAGAAAACTATTGCACAAAACAAACAAAAACAAACCAACAAAAATCAATTTTTCATTTGTTAAATCGTCAAATCTTGTATTTCAGCTAAGCGGGAAATTTGAATTTGTCACCTTCGGTCGAAATTAATTAAGCTAATTTTACCATCATTTTATTTTTATTCTCTCAATAATACATAATAAACATTTGGTTCGACCTAATTTTTATTTGCATGATTTGTAACAATAAAATGTTATGAAAAGGCCATTTCCTTTAAAGTATGTAAAAACATAAAATAATGTTGTTAAGCTGCCATTATAAATAAAACAGATCAAAAAAATTGCTCTAATGTTAGTTAAATACCAATGGTAATAATAAAATCCAATATAAATTTGCCTGCAACAAAAGACATGCTTTATTTAATCAGAATTGGTATGCCGCCATTTTTGTATGCTTGCCGGCAATTCGCCTGCACGTAAAATTTATTGGCAATTAAGTGTTTATTAAGGGTTGACTTTTAATGCGTATTAGATGTTGGCATAATATTGTCTACCAATTGCCAATGCTTTTACCATCAATGCCAATATAAAAAATGTATATTGCCGGCAAATGGCGTTTGCTGGGTAGGTTTTGTTTAAGTTTAGCAAGGTCAGAGTAATAAGCATACATGAAAAATTAAATTAATGTAAGTCAAAAATATCATGACTTCGAAAAACTTGACCCGAGACTTAAAAAAGCGTTTTTATCGAAACTTTTTTAAGACGGTGTTCAAGATTTTTTCAGTTCTGCTAAAATTATTTGAGAGTCTTTTTATAAACTCGTCTTTGTCTGGAAGTAGTGGCATTCCCAAATTTCAGTTTGCACTATTTTTAAAAAAATCGAAACTGGCATAAACGTGATACAAAACTATTTTTTTTTCATTTTTAAATTATCTTTCTGTATGTTTGTAATGTTTATAAATAAGTGATAAAAAATGGAAAAAAATATTGATTGCCTTTTTTGGCACTTCAAAAATTACTTAAACTTTATGCCTGTATACTAGAGAATCCCTTAAATATCTGAAAACTTCATTAAAGAAATTATTCGGTCAGGGTGGCGTCATTTTGTTGCCCTTGCAGGGTAGAGCAAAAACTAAAAGAGATGGAACGAATCTAATTGCACAATCTTGATTTCAATTTTTAAATCAAATTCAGTGGTGAAAGAAAAACATGCCTAGTTAAGTCATTTTCAAAATAGAACGTATTTTTAGTTTTCAAATTTTGGCAGTTTGGTCAGGCATTTATAAACAACTTGTTTTTTAAGATAAAATCAAAAAGTATAAGGAATTTTCATGTACAATTCAGTGGCTTACCTATATTTATTCTATTTTCTTTAATTTTAAAGTAATATGAATTTGAGATTTTTTAATAGAACACCTATAGCAAGGATGGCGAACCTTTACGTATAAACGTGCCATTTTTGTACAAAAATGGAAATGATGTCCTTGGCCTGACATGATTTACTCTTTAAGAAGAAAAAATGTAAAGAGCAAAAAAAGAAAAAAAGTTCATCACCCTTAAACTTACTCGTTTTACTTCCACTAATATTAAAATAAATAATATTAAAAACTAAAACACGCTTTTATATGCAACCGAACTAAAAATTAGAAAATAATTTTTCATTAAAAAAAAGATTGTCACTTCAGAGTAAAGAGCGTGGGGTGCTTAATATATTAAATGTTATAATTATTATATTTGCCAATATCTATGAGGGGAAAAGTTATGAAAAAATAGTAAAATGCACCCCACGCTTTTTACTCTGAAGTGACAATCTTTTTTTAATGAAAAATTATTTTCTAATTTTTAGTTCGGTTGCATATAAAAGCGTGTTTTTTTAGTTTTTTTAAACTATTATTTATTTTTCATTTTTAGTTCGATATGTATGTATGTAAAAATGCTCCAGTTTATTCACTAAAAAATTCTTTCGCCATTTTGTCAAGAGTAGCTAATAAAAGCGTGTTTTCTTTAAAGTTCCTGAGAAAAGTTTGGGATGTTGCCAAAAGATGGCAACACAGGTGTTGTTTTTATAATATAAAGGAATTTTTTTATCCTGGCGATCCTAAGCAGGATAACGGGATACTGTTTGCAGATTATTGCATTGTCATGGGTCCTTGATACGTGTGCAAAGTTTCAAAGAAATCGAATAGCTGGAAGTTGGTAAAAATTAGGCTCAAAGATTCCGTTACATAGATAGATAGATAGATAGATGGATAGTTACAACCCAAGTTAATAAAAGCGTGTTAAAAAAAAAAGAAAAAGAAAACCATCTCAAACTCACCTCGCGTGCCCAAATTTTTACGTCGCGTGCCACAGAGTTGGGCAGAATACTGACAAAAGAAAGTATTTGAATACCGAATATTTGAATACTTGGAAGAAAAAAGTATTCAAATACATGAATACCCGGAATCGGTATTCGAATACTGGAAACGAAAAGATTCGAATACTACAACACAAAACCTATGACAAAATTGAAGAGCAAAGAAAAGGTCCTTACCTCTTTTTTCCCTCTTTTGCTTCCCTTTCTTATTCAAATCATGACAATTTTAGTATTCGAATACCACTTACACTTTTCGGTATTCAAATACTCGGAACGCCGGTATTCGAATACTCAAAAAAGTATTCGTCCAATACTTCTAACGCATTTAAAGTATTCGAATACCGGCAAAATATATTCGGAATACTATTCAGAATACTGACTATTCGAATACGACCCAACTCTGGCGTGCCATGAGTTCGCCATCCCTGATCTATAGTATTAATAATAAAAAAATAAAGACTTTAAGGACAATACTATTTTTTGATATGTCTTTTTCTCTCATAGTTTCGAAAATATATTCATCCCAATCTTAGTGCGTTAGAAAGGTGTAATGAAATTGTATACCGGGTGCCCACAACGTTACTAGCAAGCCTGTTATTTTCCTGAGAAGTGTTACACGATTTTAACATTTTAGTCGGACGTATGGTTAGATAAGATGCAGATTTTTGATGTTTTATATTTTATGTGGCACATCCGGTTTAACCGAAAGTGCATTTAACTTTGCTATTTTAGATGGAACACCCTATATACAGGATGTTTTTTAATAAGTGTCCGATATTTCAGAGAGTGATTTTTCAAGTATTTTTAAGGTAAAAAGTTCCTATGAACGTGTGGTCTAAGATGCTTCGCTTTCAAGATACAGGGTGTCAAAGTTTTATTTTTATTTATGTTTTTCTGCATAATTTCCTAAATAATGCCGATTTCCGAACGAAAATTGGTACCTGGGGTTTTTTGACATGAGAAATTTGAATTTGTTCTTAATTTAGCTCTTACTTGTAGAGGGCGCTAGCCACATGTATATTCTCACTTTCAAAGGCTCATGACTTTTTGTACAACCCTGTATTTACATTTTTGTTAAAAGAAATGGATTCCTTAGTCATTTTTACGTAAAAAAGGTACTCTTATTAGATGACGCTAGGAGCAACCGTTTTCGAAATATTTTAGTTTAAAATAATCGATGCATACGCTTAGTAATAAATATGCTAAGTAAAGACCGCCGAAAATGACGGTTTTATCAAGTAGCCTAGTCAATGCATTTTGTTTGTGTTGTCATGTAAAAATTCAGACATAATACAATTTTGACGTACTTTGACGTACAGTTGAGTAGTAGGTAATAAATATTAGTGAGTTTTTTAAAATGGTAAATTTTACCAATGCTGAGTATGCTGACATGCATTTTACATACGGACTTGCTAATGGAAATGCTTATGAAGCTAAACGTTTGTATCAGGAGCGTTATCCGAATCGCATAGTTCCAACTCCAAAAACTTTTTCAAGAATCCACGGTCGGTTAAGAGAAACAGGAACATTTGAGAAAGCTAGTCACCTGTCAGGTGCAGTTCGAACGGTAAGAACCCCAGATATCGAAGATGCAGTCCTTAATATGGTAGAAGAACAGCCGGATACAAGCACCAGGAAAGTAGCGTTTACGTTAAATATTTCTCATTTTCTGGTATGGAAAATTTTAGTGGATAATTTATTATATCCCTATCATGTTCAAAGAGTTCAGGCACTGCTACCTCGTGACTTTCCCTTACGTATAAATTTCTGTCGTTGGTTTCTCCAATGCCTTATTCAAAACCCTTTGTTTCAAAACCTTATCCTGTTTACCGACGAAGCAAATTTCTCACGTAACGCTATACGTAATTTTCATAATAATCATATGTGGTCAAATGAAAACCCACATGCAATACAGGAATCACATTTTCAAGAACAGTTCTCTGTTAACGTGTGGGCAGGAATCCTGGGAGATAATTTGATAGGTCCATTTTTCCTTCCGGGAAGATTAAATGGCGAGATATATCGTCGTTTTCTTGAAGAGAATTTGCCTATTTTACTGGAAAATGTGCCACTTAGACTAAGGAATGAGATGTGGTTTATGCATGACGGTGCCCCTGCACATTTTAGCATCCAAGCGCGAGAGTTTTTAAATCAAAATTTTAATAATCGTTGGATAGGTAGGGAGGGACTCAACCATGGCCTCCTAGGTCGCCAGACCTTAATAGTTTGGATTATTTCCTTTGGGGACATCTAAAAACATTAGTTTACCAAACACCTATTCAAAATGAAGAAGAACTGAGAAATCGAATAATGGACTCTTGTAGAACGAGTGAAAATACTCCAGGAATTTTCCAGAGGGTACGCGAATCAATGAGGAGAAGATTGGATGCGTGCCTACAGGCAGGGGGTGGGCAATTCCAACATTTATTGTGATTTTGATCTGGTTTTTCATCCTGTTTTTATTTAGTGTTCGTCTGTTATTTTTTTATATTTCATGTTGATTAAAAAAGTTAATTTACAAAATTGTTTCATTTTTTTCAAAACACATGACATCGATTTCAAACCAAACCAAACCAAACCAAAATATTTCGAAAACGATTGCTCCTAGCGTCATCTAATAAGAGTACCTTTTTTACGTAAAAATTACTAAGGAATCCATTTCTTTTAACAAAAATGTAAATACAGGGTTGTACAAAAAGTCATGAGCCTTTGAAAGTGAGAATATACATGTGGCTAGCGCCCTCTACAAGTAAGAGCTAAATTAAGAACAAATTTAAATTTCTCATGTCAAAAAACCCCCAGGTACCAATTTTCGTTCGGAAATCGGCATTATTTAGGAAATTATGCAGAAAAAACATAAATAAAAATAAAATTTTGACACCCTGTATCTTGAAAGCGAAGCATCTTAGACCACACGTTCATAGGAACTTTTTACCTTAAAAATACTTGAAAAATCACTCTCTGAAATATCGGACACTTATTAAATAACACCCTGTATATACATATACTACATATATGAAAATACATGTACTACATGTTATATCTATCTTAATTCGTTTTTGAGAAAATGGCGTTCGAATATGCTATGTAAACCGCCATTTTTATCTATTTGTTAAAAAACAAATGATGCTAAAAAAGAAAAAATGCGATTTTTTACACATATTACCGCTAAAAATAAAATTTTTGGTTTTATCAAAAGTGCCACAGAAATTGACTTTTGGCAGTAAATAACTTTGATATTTCAAACAGAAAAATATTAAACTTAACTAACCAAAGCTTTTGACCTGGTCTGGCATGCCGCACTTCTTAATAAACTTCCCTCCTATGATCTTTCAACTAAAGTCTGTACTGGGCTCTCTAGCTATCTATCTGATCAACGTATATCAGTTTTTGTGGACGGCCATTCTTCAAGCTTTCACCAAGTAAATGCTGGAGTGCCTCAGGGCTCAGTTCTAGCACCAACATTGTTTCTTCTTCCACATCAACGACCTTCTCTCGTCCACAACTAATTCCATTCATAGTTTCGCCGACGATAGTACCCTTCACTCCAGTTTTCAGGTTCCTAAACCGATCACTAAGCCTGATTTGGAAAACAAACGCAGAGCGATGCAAATATCTCTTTCACAGGATCTTAATTTAATATTGGATTGGGGCGCCTCAAATTTTGTCCATTTTAATGCATTCCAAACACAATTATGTTCCTTGTCGCGAAAAAGAGTTATCAGTTTTACAGAGAGAGCAAAGACACCTTTAATCTTGGGGGCGTCACATTTGAAAGTAACCTTAACTGGCATAAACACATTGTATCTATAGCCACGGCAGCTTCAAAAAGCTTGGATTTTAATTTATACATTTTATATGTGTCCCAAATCCGACCTCCCTTGGAATATTGTTCTCATATCTGGGGCATGGCGTCCCCCACAACCCTAACCATTCTTATTCTATTCAAAGAAGAGCCATTCGTCTCATTAATGATTCGTCACTTACAGAAAGGCTCCCTCTCTTGCCCTCCTTATCGCTTTTTTATAGGTACTTCCATGGCTTCTGCTCTGAAGAATTGTCCAGTATAGTTCCTTCACTTACGGTTCCCAACAGAGAAACTCGTGGTTCCGCGCGTATGCATCCTTATACGGTCCAACTGGACAGGCCCCGAACTTCTCACCTTGTTCGTTCTTTTATCCCTAGAGTTTCTAGATTGTGGAACCTGCTGCCCGCGGAGGTCTTTCCTTCCCCCAAATCTTAAAGTATTTAAGTCCCGTGTCAACAAACTCCCTCTTACCTCGCTTAAGACACCCACGGTACGTTAGTATTTAGGCTTTTGCCTTCGTGATTTGTCCAAAGATACATTTTTTTTTAAGTCTTTAATTTCTCAATATTATTTGTTAATTATCTCCTACCTTTAAACCTAGTAGTTTTTAAGGTATTATTAGTAAATCGTTAAAAAATATATTTTCGTTGCTATTTTCAAGGCAGCCTAGCATTTTACTATTCATATTTTAAAAACCAATAAGTTTAGGGATAGAATATATTTAACAAATATGATTAAAAAATTAGTGCTTAGTTTAAATTTAGGGCTTAGGGTAGTGGTTTTCATTTGAAGTTCCAAAGTTAATTTTGACACTTCCGGTAAAACTAAAACTTGTATTTTAACGGTAATCGAATATAAGATTCATTAAATATGTGTTAAGAATCGCATTAGCCCTTTCATACCATCATTTCTTTTTTAACAAATCGATTAAAATGCCTGTGACGTGACATTTTCGAACGCCATTTTTTAAAACCATATAAGATAGGTATAGCATGTAGTACGTGTATTTGCTTTAAATTACAATTTAAAATTTAAAAATAAGTAATTTTTTTCATCACCATCAGGAGATATACATAGGTCCATAATCTGGACAAATAGATTTGAATTTTTTTTTGAAATAGGTTGCACCCTTTGAATCAATCCATTTTAGGTTTAAGGTGTACTTTATTTTAATTTATCATTAATTTTTTAATAAAGTACGTAATTATTTTTTTTATCGCTGTTTATAACCAAGATTTTCTAGATAGTGACCACAAATGATGTATTCAACATTTATTTGGCTCAGTTTATATTTTCTATGAACTTAAATAATTTTAATTTTATTAGATAATGCTGATTTGTCATAATTAAACATATAATATAGCAAACTTAGTTTCTAGTTCATATTTAACAATTATAATTAGGTAGTATAGGTACACTTTCGGTTAATATTACAAAATTGTAAAAAAATAATGGAATTTTATTAGTTTATTCTAATTCATTTACTTTGCGATATATTGGACAATGCCAAATGGCGGGCACTTTCTTATATTTGCGAATAAATTAATGAAATTTGTTTGGTGACCGTATTTTGCAAAATGCGTATATAAGCCCGGTAATTGTGGCAAGTAATCAGTATCAATTTAGTCTTATCAATAGTTTAATTGCATATATTTGTAAAATAACCAACCCTTAACAACATGAGTATCAAGGTAAGCAAATAAAAATGGTACCCGTACTTAAACGGTGTGTTTTTAGGAAGTATGATGATCGTAAAAAATAAATTCATTATCGAATATTTTTTGGATCTCTATGTTAAAGAATCTTTCCATTGCAAGAATTTGATTTTTTAATTTTTCTTTTTATTAGTATATTTCTTTACCTATCTGCCTGTCAGATGACTGTTTAGCTGCACAACTACTATGCAGATTTTGTTTTTTATACATAATGT
The DNA here is from genome assembly GCA_014170235.1 of Listronotus bonariensis. Lineage (NCBI taxonomy): Eukaryota > Metazoa > Arthropoda > Insecta > Coleoptera > Curculionidae > Listronotus > Listronotus bonariensis. The sequence continues at coordinate 27,986 of JACEGR010008305.1, forward strand.
GTTTTCTACTTAATTGTTGGTAATATAAAATGTAAAAAAATAAAAATATTTATTCTGTACGCCAAAAAATAATTTAACATTTTTAGTGTATATCAAAACCAGGGTTGAATTCAGGCATTTTTTCCGAAGGGTAGTTTAATATTTCTGGATGGCTATCCTAAATTTACCGAAAAAAGTTTTATTCTTAAGGGGGGGGTAAGGTATTTAATTTACAACTCACGTTTTCAAAGTCGGTGCCCCTGATAACTCCAAAACTACTGCACCGATCCTTTTGAAATTTTAAACACTATTTCTGTACATCATTTACGAGGTAACGCTGTCGAGTTTTTTTTTAAGCGCATTGGTTTAAGGGGGGTAAGGTATTCAATTCACAACTCACGTTTTCAAAGTCGGTGCCCCTGATAACTCCAAAACTACTGCACCGATCCTTTTGAAATTTTAAACACTATTTCTGTACATCATTTACGAGGTAACGCTGTCGAGTTTTTTTTTTCATAATTTTGATTTTGCAATAACAAATTAGCCGATTTTTTCTCACAAAATTGTGTTTTTCACTTCAAAGTGTTCGAAAAGAATGAAAAAAATTTGGAAAAAAAAGAAACTCGACAGCGTTACCTGGGGAAAACTATTATCTAACGAATGAACTTTGATTTTTTGATTTCGGATGATCCAGCACCAAGTTATGAGGGCACCGCAATTCAACTTTTTTCGAGACACGTCCGAACAATTGCTGCCATTGCCGTATTTTTTAATATTTTTTGTAAAAATTTGATGAAACATTCTTCGAATGTCATACTTTAATGTACCATTAGTTGAGTAAATAAATTTTAACTGTGTCGTCAGAAAAAAATCACGAAAACATGGCTTTTTTGTTCGATTTGACCTTAGCCCCTCTTAAAAAGGGTAAAGAGGAAAAAAGGTCTTTAGGTGTCAGAACCATACCAACCGCTTACTTTATACTTTTCGTGACGCTTTTGTATAACTAGGTAACAGCTGGTATTTTTTGCTTCGGAGGGAATTTTCCTCCTAGCCACCTTCTGAATTCAATGCTGATTATACCAATTTTTAGTTTCTTCATTTTAAAATATTTAAATTTACTAATATTTTTAAACAGCTATGTGCATTTCTTTAAGACTAAATCTTTATTTTGTTGCAGCTTGTATTGTTTTTAGCCTTCGTGGCATATGTCAGTGCTGACTATTATAAGGATATTGACTACTATGTAAGTATATTATACAATGTGTCCATTTAGAAACGTAACACAGCTTATTTTACACACTCCAGATCATTTAAGAAAAAACTCTCTTACACGTCAAATTTTGATTTGATGCAACACGCTGGTAGGGTGAGACTCACTACCAAAATTTTAAATGGAAAGGGGTGTAAATGATACCATATTTTAAAGGTTTCTTGACCCTGATTAAACTGCCAAGTTTAAAGTCTTAGCTTCAAAATGAGATATCAATTAATCTTTCTGGCGAGGGTGTAATTTATTCCTAAGACTTAAGGGTTAATCACACCGTTAAATTAATATATCATTTTTAAGATCGTTTAGCCCTAAGCATATATCTTTAGTTTAAAGAAACTCGCTCTTATATGTAAGTTGATATTATACATTAAAAAATAAAAATACAAATTTTGACAAGCTGTTATATTAACGGAGCTAATAGCAGAGTATTTAAACTGGGTAGCTGTAATCAGGGTCGAGAGACCATTAAAGTACTACTCGACCCCTCTTTTCATTTATAATTTTGAGAGGAAGTCTCACCTCTGCTAGAGGGTTGGAGTTCAGGGAGTAAAAGTGGAAAAAAATGTTTCCCAAAATAAAACATTGACGTATCCGAGCGTTCTTCCTTATATGACCTGGATGAGCCAAAATTAGTTCTGTTTCGTTTTTAAATGGCCACCCAATATGTTATTTGAAATGGACAAGGTTTTTAATATGTAAAAACAAAAATATCTTCTTAAATGCAAAAATAAAAAACCTAAGCAGAATTTTTTTAAAGTAATTATAACTAAAAACATTCAAACTTCTAAATTTATGTCTAGTTACATATAATTTGATGATATATTCTAAATAAATTAAGGTCTGTTTCCTAATGAAATACCCTAGTACCCACTTTTGGATTTGAGTGATGAGAAAAGACGAATGTAAAATGACATCAAAAGTGTCGAAAATTTTGTTCATTTATGAAGAAACCCACTAATTTCTACTTTTAAATTTACAGACCAATCCTCACTACGAGTATAAATATGAAGTACACGACCCTAAACATCACGATGTTCACGAGCAAAAGGAAGAACGTTACGGGGACAAAGTAAAGGAGAGTACTCCCTCCACGAACCCGACGGTACCATTAGAATTGTCAAATACGAGGCCGACAAAGAAAACGGTGCTAACTACATCGTAGAAAGGAAGGGCCATGCTATTCACCCACAACATTACAAAACCTACAAAGATTAGAAGATTAGTTTAAATTAATGAGGGTTGTACATGGTGTTTTTAAAAGTGCTGTTTAAATGTAAATATTTTTAAAATACTTTGTAATGTACCTGATCATCGCATCATTGTCATTGTTTTATTGTTGTGAATTCGTAACATTTTAGATTTTTGTTACGAAACTTTAACATGTTATGAATTGAAGCCATATTCACTGGTTCATTTGTTGTTCATCTCCATGTAGAATAATTGTTGTTATTTGTTGTTTAAATTTTATAAATAAAGCAATGTTATTAAGTAATTATTAATAGTTTTTTTTATTCTTTTATTTATTATTAATATAAATATAAATTTTACAAGTGATGGTTTAGAGTAAAAACTTTTTTCCCGACAATATTAGCTTAAAAATTTTCTTCTATATACTTACAAGATAAGGCAATTTCTTTTTTTTACAGTATAAGGGTTAAGAAATACAGCAAAAATATTAGTAGGAATCAAGCACCATAGTTTATTAATTTTTTTTTTACGTTAGTAAAGAAGTCAGATTATATAAGAAAAGATGTTAAAAAAAAGTATCATATTTGTTGCATTGTCATCACTATATATATATATATATATATATATATATATATATATATATATATATATATATATATATATATATATATATATATATATATATATATATATATGCTATATATATATATATGTATTAATTAGTTTTTCCAAGATAAGTTACATATACAGGAATTGGTTAAATTGGGGTAAAGTTGCTGATTTCTATTTTTAAAAATATTTCATTTTAAAAATTTAAAATTTCGGAATTATCCGGAAAGAAAAACGAATTTTTGCAAAACAGTTTTATTTTTTTCAGTTTATTTGAGGATATTAAAGAGAAAACACATTATTTTTTGCTACTTTTTTTATTCTATAAAAGTGTTTTGGATCAGTGAGTCACCATAATCAATTTTTTTAAAATGGGCAAAATATTTGGTTTTTAAACTTAATAAACTCGTATTCTAATTTCTAATCCAACGATATAATACACTCTACATTTATGCGACGTTTCGAACAAAAACCATCATTCACTATTTTTCCATTAAAAGTTATGATTTTATTTAAAACGATCGTGTAAATTTCTATTTGAAGGTAAGTGTACTCTACATTTTTTCTATTACTACTTATTATTATTCTTTTTATTTTTTATTTATCAAAATTTAACTACAAGCTACAAGAATTATATAACATAAAAATATTTATATAAATATAATTTATATAGATTGACTTTTACGTAATAAAATAAAAGCTTTAATTTAATCCAACGCCTTAACTATCAACTTTATCGTACCTGTCATGTAAATAAATGGATGCATAATTACCTGCAGAATGGAAATTTCTCCTAAGGTTTGGTATGAAATCGGTTGCTACTTTGAGTGTGCGGTCTACCTATATATTTCATCTATCCATCTGGCTATCTATGTAACGGAATCTTTGAGCCTAATTTTAACCAACTTCCAGCTATTCGATTTCTTTGAAACTTTGCACACGTATTAAGGACCCATGACAATGCAATAATCTGCAAACAGTATCCCGTTATCCTGCTTTGGATCGCCAGGAAAAAAAAATTCCATTATATTATTATTATAACCACTGCTTGATACCACCAAGTGTCATCTGTCACCTGTACGTCCCAGTAGTATCCAACCACCGGCCATTTCAAGAGTTCGATCTGAATCGATTTTACTCAAATTTTATATTAGGTTATTTTCAGAAAGTCCATCTGAAAAACTTTGCTACTCTTGACAAAATGGCGAAAAAATTTTTAGTGAATAAACTGGAGCATTTATTTTTAAAAAATTAATTGATATAACGAACTAAAATGAAAAATAATTAATAGTTTAAAAAAACTAAAAAAACACGCTTTTATATGCAACCGAACTAAAAATTAGAAAATAATTTTCATTAAAAAAATATTGTAACTTCATAGTAAAAGCGTGGGGTGCATTTTACTATTTTTCATAACTTTTCCATCATAGATATTGGCAAATATAATAATTATAACATTTAATATATTAAGCACCCCACGCTTTTTACTATGAAGTTACAATATTTTTTAATGAAAAATTATTTTCTAATTTTTAGTTCGGTTGCATATAAAAGCGTGTTTTTTAGTTTTTTAAACTGTCAGATATTGAGTAAAGAGAATCCTGAATTTAGAATTTCAAGACGTCAATACTTTAAAAAATTAATGTGTGGTGCGCACTATTAACATGGTATCATTGGATCCTTATTTCTTCGAAGGTACTTGTAACAGAGCGAGCTTATTTGTAACAATTCAGATACATTTTTATGATAATCTTGAAGAGCTGCCTGAATATCGTAACACAATGTATTTTCAACATGATGGGTGCCCTGCACATTGCGCTGGAGAGGTCAGAGAATGGCTAACAGAAAATTTTCGGTGTGAGATGGACCAGTTTTATGGCCCTGCTTAGGCCCCGATCTGACATTAGCCGATTCTTTTCTTTGGGGCCGTCTAAAGCAGCTTACGCACAACCTCTAATAAATAATGTTGAAATTTTAAACTAAGAATTAGGCGAGCAGTGGAATCATTACCACTGAAGAGATTCAAGCCAGTTTTGATCATATTAAAGCAGTTGGAAAAAAATGTGTTGAATATGGGGGAGGGGTTGAACTATGACTGTGTGATATGTTTCGTCCATCATAAATTTATTTTAATTAGTTTTTAGTAATGAAAAGGTAATAAATAAGTAAAAAGAAGTAAAACGTGTAATTTACATTTTTTTCAGTAAAACTTAAATTTTCTTCAGTTTGGAATCAGAAATAGAAGTAAATTTGGAGCAAAGTTTTTTATTTATCATTTCATCCCAAAACACAGGTAGACCGCATACTAAAGTAGCACCATAAAATATTTATTTGTAATGCAAAATAGCTAATAATGATTTTTCGGTTTGAAACATCATATAAATGTGAGGGAGTGATATGTCGTTGGATTAAGAATTAAAAACGAGTTTATTAAGTTTAAAACCAAACATTCCGTATGGTTAAAAAAAAGAAACCAAGTTAATGACGGTGGCTTAAAAACGAAACGTAATATCTTAAATTTAATATCAAAGTTTTAGAGAACAAAAAAAGTGGCAATAATAATGGGTCGTTTTAAAATATTTTTTCAAATAAACTAAGAAAAAATAAAAATGTCCCGCAAAATTTAGATTTTTTCAGGATAATTTTTGGATCATATGAAAATTTTAAATTTTTATAACGAAATATTGTCAAGCATAAAAATTACCAACTTTGCCACAACTTAACCAGCCCTGTATCTCTTACCCTTTCTGAGATCCTCATAATGCCCTTCAAACTTTTAACACCCTGTATGACAAAAATAGTACTTTTTTTGTTTATTTAGGTGTTTTTGAAATAAATCAGATTTAAAAATAATTTTTGTAATAAAATTGTAATCAAAATTAATAAGGCCTTTTATTTAAAACATCAAAAATATTACATTTAGCTTAAAACCAGAAAACCTGAAAACAGTGCCGATATAACTTTATAATTTTTCGAATACTTGCCCAAATATTAAATTTTGTAAACGCGTTTTACGTGGTTTTACAGGTATTTGAGCCCATCTGGACTCTTAACCAAAAATTGAGTGTTATAATGACTCTAAAAATATGTGAACCTATTAAATTTGACCTGCAAATTTATTACAACAAAAAATATAAGGCATTTCATCAAAAAAAAAACGAAAAGATACACGTAGCACAAAACAGGTAAATCTGACAACGATGCCAATATCACTGTTAAATTCTTTATACCAGCTAACTTCCAGATACCATATAAATGCAGCTAAAGCGGTTTGTAAAGTATTTTTGGAGTTGCAGTACATTTACTTACCCATTAGGTAATTTGTTGTTAAGTTTTATAGGTAGAATACGGGAAAATATTTAATGAAAATATTAAATAAATAAAACAAAAAAACTTTTTTAATCCAAATTGCAGTTAAATATGTAACGGTAAATCCTTAAAGTTAAAAAAATTATACAGTTGTTGCACCATCAAAAGGTAATTTATTCAATCTTAAACAGAAGCACATGCATTCAAAAGAGAATAGTTTTGTCTTAGCCCAACGCCGAAGTTATGGCTTCATTATGCGTCGGTCAAAGTTACGAAAATATAAAAACAATCTGTCACTTCTTTTCTTCTTTGTATCTACGGAGATCGGAAGATAACATAAGAATTCCGAGCATTTAAGATACATCTGAGATCTATTTTGTTCTGGTTGTTTATATCATTATAAAAACAGTTAGTACGAAGTCAATCAAGATGCCTAAAGAGATTTATTAAAATTACTTGTCCAAGAATATGTCGAGTTGAATAACTTGTGCATAGAAATTTTAGGTATTGTAAAATACATAAACTTTAAATTTTGGGTAGGATTTTTGTATTTCTATTTATACTTTAAAAAGTTTAACTTAAACCGCGACTTTAAGCTTTTTCTATATTTTATTATTAGAATAAAGTTTTATGTTTTTTTTTAATTTATTGCCCCCAAAAAAATTCTGCGTACGGGCATGAACTGTCGAACATACACTGTGTGCAAAAAGTCCCGGACCCCTTAATAATTCGCAAATGCGCTCATTTATCGAAAAGTCTTCCAAATAAAGTTTATAGATATATTTTAGATCTATTTTATAAAAATATGTTTACATGTACAGGGGGCATCACAACGAAGATATAGACACAAGTTACCTTTTTTAAATGGAATGGTGTATATTTTATTGGATTTTTGAATTTTCCACAAAATTTTAACATGACTTTGTGTAACATATGCTATACCTAAACTCACTAGTTTAAAAGATACAAGGGTTTAAAAAAGTATTTTATCGATATTTTTTATTTTCACTCTGTTACAATATTTACCTAGTTACATTTATATAGTAACATTTTTGGGTATGTATTACATGTATAAGTGACGTTTGGTAATTATTGAGCAGTTATTAGTTAAACTATTTAAAATAACTAGTCATGGCACTTTCTGAGAAAGAGAGAATAACGCTTCTTATGATTTGAGGGTTTGGGGATCGCGAGCGGTCTTACCAAGAAACCCGAGATCTTTTTAATACAACCTTTCCACAGCGTACGCCAATCTCAAAGTCTACAGTAAGCAGAACAATTAGAAGATTCCAACAAACAGGATATTGCAAAGATCTTCAACGCACGGGAAGGCCAAAGACAGTTTGCAACGAACAAAAGAGTTTAGAAATATTACAATATTTCATAGAAGATCCAAATTTGTCATTGCGTAAAGTTGCCAACGAATAAGATGTTTGTTCTTCATCAGTCAAAAATGTTCTTAAAGGTAATAAGTTTCATCCCTATAAAATTACGTTGGTACAGGAACTATTTGAAGACGATTTTGATCACCGAATAGAATTTTGTGAAATTATAATGCAAAAATACGATTACAATAGATTTTTCTTTCAAAATATCCTTTTTTCTGATAAATCAACATTTATGCTAAACGGCACCGTAAACCAGCATAACTGCAGATATTGTGCTGATGAAAATCCTTATTGGATGCGTGAAGCACATACCCACTATCCGGAAAAAGTTAATGTTTGGGCCGGTATAATTAATAATAAAATAATAGGGTCATTTTTTATTGAGGAAAATTTAAATGCAGCACTATATCTTGAACTTCTACAAAATCAAATATTATCAGAAATAAGGACACTTCATAACTTTGAAATCATGTGGTTTCAACAGGACGGCGGCCCCCATCATTTTGAATTAAATGTTAGACGATTTTAGATACCTACCACTTTTCCCAGCCGATGGATCGGCAGAAGGGGCGAAATTGAGTGGCCAGCAAGAAGCCCCGACCTTACGCCTCTGGACTACTTTCTTTAGGGACATTTAAAAAATAGGGTTTATTTGACAAGACCAGAAAATATCGATGAACTAAAAGGAAGAATAAGAAGAGAATGTGAAAACATTACTCCGAATATGCTGCAAATGTTACAAATGCTTTTTATTACAAAGTAACACATTATCAAGCAGGTCAAGGAGGTCACTTCCAACATTTAATTAAATAGGTTAAGTGTTTACAAGTTATTTTTGTGTCAATTCTGTTTTTATTAATAAGTGTTTTCATATTTTAAGAGTTAATAAATATTTACATTATGTTTTTTAAACCCTTGTATCTTTTAAACTAGTGAGTTTAGGTATAGCATATGTCTTACAAAATTATGTTAAAATTTTGTGGAGAATTCAAAAATTCAATAAAATATGCACCATTCTATTTAAAAAAGGTAACTTGTGTCTATTTCTTCGTTGTGATGCCCCCTGTACATGTAAACATATTTTTATAAAATAGATCTAAAATATATCTATAAACTTTATTTGGAAGACTTTTCGATAAATGTTTTCGAATTATTAAGGGGTTTCGGGACTTTTTGCACACAGTGTATAATATACCTCTGTATTATTGCTAACACATATTAGAGAGGGAAGGAGAGTTTACTGATTTATCATTGACTATTTATTTTCTTTTAATTTTTGTAAAAATATTAAAATAGGGTTTTTAGAAGTAAAATGGTTTCATAGAGGCAACACTCTTTAAAGCATAATTCTACGCCAATGACTTAAAGCAGAACTTGCAAAGTATTGCATTTTTAATATGCTCAATCAAGTGACTCACTAACCGCTAATAAAAGCATAATTGTACATTTTTTGACTATTCATTGAAATACCTAAAAATGATTTGGGCTTATCTGAAAAAGCTCAGCCGTAACAAGTTGTGGAACATACTGCCTTTAAAAAGATTCTTATCTATTTTACACCTTGATGTCTGCAAGTTTAATTTTATTCCCTAGGGCTTTTATTACTTTGTATTCCCCTCAAAAATTAGAATCTGAGTAGTTCTAAAGTTTTGAAAATAATTGAAAATTTTTGTGATACTGAAAATGACAATGTAAATTAACAACATTTTTATGTATTTTTTAATATGCATTATTATTTAAAGTTTTATAAACTTAACATATCCTTTAAATACAATGATTTAACCTATAGGCATAGATATTTCGAAAAACATTTTACGAAGAACTAAAATAAGCTGTAAATAATGCTTGTGTTTGTTGTTAAATCTGTAAAATGTACAAATAATTAAGATAAATAATACCGTTAGGCGTTAATTAAAAAATGCTTTATTTTTGGTTCCACAACAAAAAAAAAAGAAAAGATACGAACAATTGCTAAATTGCATGCATGCTACGAATAAGGGTGCCATGTTGTCAATATTACCACAAGATATATTTGGAATATTTTATAGATTTTGTAAAGCAAAATTACACAAAAAAAATACCAGGAATCACCTTTAAATTAATTCCCAAACTTTTGGCAATACCTATTTGAGGAGCGTTAATTTAAAACGGTAGATACATATTCACAGTTTATCAAAACAGCTTGTTTTTAATTAAAATTATGCAACTTTAATAATACTTGTTATGGTATGTTACTAGGTGATGTTGGAAACAGACATCTTGGGGTACATCTTTTATTATTTACTTTCGTTTCGACATTTAATAATCATTAATTTATTTAACTATATATTTAAAAAAAAAACTTAATTGATGAACTACACTGGACTCTTAAGACAGAAGGTTTGTCTGATCGCCATTCGTTTTCTAGTAACTATATTTTGTAGGTTACTTTGTAGAAAAAATGTTAAACATACAAAATATTATTTGCCAAAGTTTAAATAGTTTTAACAGTCAAACAACAACAACAATTTAAAAATAATTATTAATAAAAAAATTATTATTAAATATATTTAGTTATTATTAAATTATAACGCTAATTTAAAAAAATTAATAAATATCCAGAACTAACCATGACTCCCCAATCTGACAGGTTTGCATGACTGTCTAAACCAAAAAATTATACGTCCCTGTGCTTTTTAGTGTAGTCTACTAACTAGGATTGCGTACATAACTGACTAGAGTACCCTTTTAACAATAAAATCTAAGCAGAATATTGGTAAAAATTAACAAATCAACTTA